>JABWTJ010000135.1:1754988-1997488 GCA_016801875.1 Solanum sitiens | reverse complement strand
CATTATTGTTTGAATTATGTATGAACTGATGTATTTATTTTGTATGAATTGTGTATGAATTATATTGGTATAGCAGTGTCTATATATTTTTTTATATGAAATTATATATTGTATGAAAGATGTATGAACTGATGTATTCATTTTGTATGATTTGTGTATGAATATTGTATGAACTGATGTATTCATTTTTAATATAACAGTGTATCTATGACTTTTTATGAAATTATATATTAAGTTAAAAGTACTAATTTAGTTTTATCAAATTTTATAGGAGAAGAAGGTACAAACACATTTGTCTTCATGTATCAAAATGAATGTGTTTGATGATCTATTGACCTTCCTCAGTCAAGACAAGTTCCAACAATTCTTACAGGAAACACCTTTTGGATTTTTTAATGATTTACACAACATTAAAATATATTGTCAGTTGTTACGCCATATTTTTCTGCTTGAAACTGAAAATGACAGAGATGACATGTTTGTCATAAACGTAAATGGTACAGAGTTAAGGTTTGGATTAAAAGAATTTATAGTTGTAACCGGTCTGAAATCTGGACTTATTTCTGATTTTCTTTCTGATTCCTCTGTTCCAAATAGGATTATTGCAGAAAATTTTGGGGATATGGACAAAGTACCCAAGTCAAATTTTTACCACAAGTTTAGATTGGAAAACTTTTGGGAAGAGGATGACCGTTTAAAAATCGGAATTCTGTATTTCATTTCTTCATTCCTGACTGCTTCAGACCCTTCAAAAACAATAATTCCTAAATTATACTTTGATTTAGTTGAGTCTGGCCAGTATGCCACATTTTCATGGGCGAATGAGTGTTTTAATTTAACACTTAAAGCGTGCAGTCAGAAGTTGAAAAAAAATCCTTCGTCATTTAAGTTCAGCCAGTTTGATATAGCATTACAAGTATGGTTTTATGAGTGTTGTCATCCATTTGAAAACACAATTGCTATACATGCTTCAGATCGCACACCGCGTATTCTGAACTGGAAGACAACTAATGACGTTATTTTTTTTGACGATTTGAAGAAAAAGATTTTCAAAACACATGAAAATCAGATAATTTTTTATTGAATGTTATTAAAGTAATTATAAATTATTACACATTCTCATATTTTTTTTGATGCAACATAAATTCAGAAATATGGTTTTTACTGAAGAATAGTTAAATGTCATGGATGACACCATTTTAAATCAATCTTCCATTCACCATGATTCGGAAGAGCAAGGAACCTCGGAAAATCATGGCGTTGATTTTGAACAAAAATATGCAGATTTGAAAGCTGAGATTGCAGAGGTAGAAATACAAATTTACAATTAATTTTTTTTTATATATTACACTATACATATCAAAACTTATTACTTTTAATGAACAGGTTAAGACGGAGCTGAAAGATCTCAAAATCACTGTTAGTTCCAATCTAATTTTAATGAAATGATATAATAACTCTGTATTTATTTTATTATTTTAATTTTAATTTTTATACACTGATAAGGTTGACAAGCACATGGTTGAAATCAAGAATTACGTCGATAACTCGATTAAACTGATAATTGAAGAGATTAGATTGTCAAGAGGTCAAACAACAACAGGTATGTATCAATGTATTTTTATGTGTATGAATATTGTATGATCATTGTATTTAGTGATTTCTTATGACTATTGTGTTTACATTTATGATCAGTGTATGCCTTTTAAATGAATAACAGAAAAAAAATTCATACATTTGTCTGAATAATGTATAGACGTTGTATTAATTATGTATGCCAGTTTTTACATATATGTATGAATAATGTATACATAATGTATTAATCATGTATGAAAGTGTTTTTCTAAATATATATGAATACTGTATAAATGATATATTAAATGTGTATGAAGTGTCTTTTTTTATATATATGAACAATGTTTAATTTATGGCATCAATTGTGTATGAAGTTGATATTTTTTTTATATAGTTATTAACAATGTATAAAAAATTTATACAAATGCATGACAACACGCTTTTCATACATGTATGAATTTTGTTGATATAATACATACAAAAAAAATAGATTATATTGACGTTGGCTTAAAATTAATATCAAGACGATGCCACTCATAATGCTGCACAATCTGATAAAGATCCAACGGATATGCCATCTGTTTCAATGGACGAACACGTCCACATGTCAAACACTGATGATATGATATACACGTTATTATGGAATTTATTTTGATTTAAAAATTTATTTTTACATAATGATCTTTATCTTATGTACATGAAGCTGAAAAGTCAACTGGTGGTTTTTTCAAAGCTGACGTACCTGTATCATCAACCTCAAAACCATCAACGTTAGATGATTATCCTGATTTTACCATGACACAAATCATTGCACTCGATCCAATTCTAAATACTACCACGACTCCGAACGTGCAATCAAGACAGAAGAATCCTGGCAAATACGAATCTTCTCCTTATATTAGACTGTCGAAAGGCGAAAGCAGTTCAAAAAGAGTACCTACATTCTTCACAATCAAACATCCATTCCAAGATCACAATGGGTTTGATGTTCCAGATGACATGATCGAGGAATTTAACCAATGGGTTATCAAAGATGTTTCAAACAGGTGTGGCAGGTATAAATGTATATAAATAAATTTATTTTATTTAAATTCACGATTTCAAAATTTATACAATTTTCTTTTTGTAATATTCACAGGAAAGCAGCATATTCAAACGCTAAAAATACATTTCATCCTCAAATGAACTTTGGCGTTGTCAAAATCGCAGAAAAGGATTTTTTCCATATAATGAGTCAACCGGGCAGACCTTGGAAGGACAGGGTAAGATATAATTTGATTCAATAATGAATAATTATTGTACAACACTTGAATAAATTTTATACAGTAAATTAGTATTTGTTAGAATCCATGTTGATTGAGGTATGTATTGTTTTAATTTAATATAGTATGAATTGTGTATGCATTGACGTATGTATTGAAATATTAACATACATAATCCTGTAAAATGATTTATACATATATTTCATTAATATAATATGATATATGTATGCATTGATGTATTTTACTAAAATTGTTACGAAACATGTATATATTTTTTATCTGTTTCATTTATGTGTGAATTGGATATGAAATATGTATATACCTTTATTATATATAATTTGTGTATGCAGTATTGAGTGTGTTTTATTTGTGTTTTTTTATTTGCAACAGTATATTAATATAATTATGTATTATCTTCGAAAGAAGGCAAAATACTCCCAGACAGTAACTTCATACAGTACTGTTGACTGTTGATTTATGACATGGATTGATAATATTGAGAAACAATGGAGACAGTCAGATTGCGACATGAGATACATGGCCCCCGACCACGATGTTGGACAGTGCATTAGAGGATTTAAGCTGCTTGCAAACATTGCTTGGGATAGGGTTGATGAAGTAACTATACCTGTCAATATCAGCGAGAAATTCCATTGGTTGCTTGTTGTATTCCGAATCAAACATAGATGTCTACATGTATATGATTCGATGACTGGAGGATCTTTTCACACCGTTAAAGTGCAAGAAGCTGTTGATAAACTTGCAACCATGATTCCATTATTTCTGGCGAGCACAGGGTTTTATGGCAAACAACTTGATTTGCATGCGAACAATCTCCCAGAATATTAACACAAGTCTCAATTCAAACCTCTCAGTGTCAAGCATGTGACAGATATTTCTCAACAAGAAGACAGTTCCAAGTATGTATAGTTGCTATACTATATTCATTTCATTTAAAATTACATCATTATATAGTTATTACGAATATTTTTTAATTTCACATTATTTACAGCGATTGTGGTCTATACACATCTCTTTTTGTCAAATATATCAGAAATGGTGTTTTTGACGTGTCTGATATTGATATCGATTTAGCATATCATCGTCAGAGGTATGTCACATTACTGTGGCATTATGCAAAATCAAGGAATTAAGAGGGCGCAATAAGCGAAAGTGAAGTTACTGGTACAGTTGCCAGCAAGTATGGTGGACCTCGAACGCCAAAACAACAAGTTATGGACACCACCAATTATCCTACGCCAAAATTCCATAATAGAAAGTAGAAAATTTTATTGCACCCTTTACATTATTTTGAATGACATGTTTTTTTGAACTATTGAACTTTTTATGTTACTTTTCAGTGTTTTATTATTAATATGAATTACACATTGTTTTATATAAATTATATATGTTACCATTATTTTGGACGAACTAATACATTTATAAACATAAACTTGTATGAATAATGTATGCCATATATTAATCATTGTAAAATAATGTAACATCCATGTATGCATATTGTATGAAATATATTTAACTATATATGCCATAATATATTATGTATGAACTTTGTATGAATTATGTATACAATATATTAATCATTGTAAAATAACATAACATCTATGTATACATATTGTATGAAATATATTTAACTTTATATGCCATAATATATTAACTTTTGTATATAATGTGTATAAACTTTATTTTATATGCAATACATTTTAAATTTGTTTGAAATATTTTAACAATAATTTACGTACCAAAATATGTTAAAATTAATCTATTCTTATGTATGAACATTGTATGAATTACGAATGTCATATTGTACTTTGATATATATAGAACAGAAACAAATGGTAGTATGCTTCAACGAATATTAACACTTATTAAATGTGTATGGCTTTTGTATAAATTTCGCATGCACTATGCAATATATATGAACATTGTATGAATATTGTATGAATATTGTATGAATTATGAATGACATATTGTACTTTGATATATAAAACAGAAACGAATGATATATATATGAACATTGTATGAATACTGTATGAACATTGTATGAATTACGAATGTCATACTGTACTTTGATATATATAGAACATAAACGAATGGTAGTATGCTTCAATGTATATTAATACTTTATTAAATGTGCATGACTTTTGTATAAATTTCACATTCACTATGCAATATATATGAACATTGTATGAATACTGTATGAACATTGTATACTGTATATCACATTTGAAAAAATTGTGTTTTATTGTTAGTTGTATTTGGCCATTTTTTACGAAACTAAAATTTATAAATGTCAATGATAACAATTGCACTCAATAAAACAAAACGTGTGTCTAACATTTGAAATAACATAGAATTAGATGTAACAGTAAGAAATCATTGTTTTTGCACAGGATAATTTGAACATGTCTTTCTATTGTGTCCAACTTGATGGCATCTACTGCACGTGATTTTTGACATCTTGAATTTCACATCAGCAAATCCCTTCCAGCGTTCAAATTTTGGTCTTCCCGCTGATTGTTTTGGACCGGGTGGCATCATTTTAGGCTCTGAAATATAACTTGGTATATCCCATGTACTCTCGCATGGGATAGGCTCGACAGGAATGACATAAGCATCTCTGAAATTCTTCAGGCTATAAAAAGCAGAACAGAAATCTGCTTCATGCAACTTTCTGTATCTGAGAACTGCAATTACATGACCACATGGTATCTCATAATGTTGAAATCTCCCGCAACTACACATCCTTGTGTTCAAGTTTACTATGTACTTATTTGCTCCTTCGGCTACAGCATGCAGATCAACAGTTGAAAGTATCACCTAATTAAAAGTTTAAATGTGTTATTGTTAATATACATGCCACTAAATATTAAGAAGTAAAATACAATATTATTATTCAATACAGTAAAACACATACCCTCATATTGCAAGACAAAGAAATACTTTTCTATAGATAAAGATCATATGTTTTTGTCAGATCAGATGTTGTCTTATCAGCTTTCTCATTGTGCTTGTGAATCCACCTCTGAATTGTTACCCTCATAAATTCAAGAAGTGAAATTACCGGTAACCTCTTTGCTAACCTGTTAACATTATTCAATGACTCGGTGATGTTTGAAATCATGGTCCATGTGCGCTTACAATTCGAGTAAGCTCTTGACCATTTGCTATAACCAATATCAAACAAGTATGGTCGTATGCGCGCATCTATCTGGTCTATTCTTCCCATAATCGTCTCAAACTGTTGTTTTCAATAAGATTTTGCCAATATAAAAAATAAAATCTTCAAATCTTCAGTATGTCTATTGAAATTTTTCAACACATTGACTGACAGATGCCATATGCAGGTATAATGTTCGGATTCAGAATATACCGTAGCAGTCCCTTTCCATATGCTTTCGTTTCGATCCGACATAAAATACATGTTTTGTCTAACTCCATACGCTTTCTTAAACTGTTCAAAGAACGAAGTTCATGAAGCATCGTTTTCGGAATCCACTATCGCATACGCCAACGGAAGTATATGACCTGATTCATTTTTTAAAAAAATATCACACAAATTAAATAGAATCAAAAAATATCTCCCGGATACATTGTGCTGGCAGTTAACATTGTACCACCATATGAATATTTTATTCCCGCCCCATCAATAACTACAATTGGCCTACAATACTCCCAACCTCTAATACAAGCTTCTAATACAACAAATGCGTATAAGAATTTATCACCTTCTTTCCTTTTTATTTTCAAAACAGATCCAGGATATGTTTGCTCCAAAATGTACAGATAACCTGAAATTTTACAATTATATAATGCGACAGTTTAAAACATCATATGTATAATTTAATAGATACACAAAGAACACTTAATTGTTACAAAAAGGATACATACTTTTTTTATACATCATGGAAACATACAAAAAGGATACAAAATTTATACATAAAGAATACAAGAAACAGAACAGTTCAGTTCATTAGGATAACATACTATATGGTCGTTTTTTCCATTTAAACCATTAAAAAAACTTTAAATTCATTTTTATATCAAAATTACCCAATAATCTGGCATAGGACTCGGTTGGATATCCGCGCACTAACTTTATTGCTTTTTCTCTAGCTCTCCATGCCTGTATGGACGTCAAAGAAATGCGATGCAATTTCAACATATCTGCAGCTATAAGAGATTGGAGTGTATACCGTAGATGGATCAATATACTTCTCCATTATCAGGATAGCTACAACGTCAGTTATCCCCTGACGTCTTGCATACACTCTATCTCTAACAGAACAAGTGTGTTGAGCATTATACTTCCTAACTTTGAATAAATTTGATTTATTCAAACTAGATGCCCTCATCATTCAATAACAAGTATCAGAAATACAATTCAGGTGATAACTGTTTCAAAATTAAGAAAATATAAATTTAAATTTTATACAGTAAAACAAATCAAATAAAAAAAATATAACTTAAAACAGTAGTGTGCATTTACTTAGATGCATTACAACGCGCTACACCAAAACTGAATTTTTCGACAAGTCCAACATGCCTCATAACCTCCTTAAGTGTTTCCCTATTATTGTAAATCTGATTCTCAGCTACAAATAGGTTGGAATGGTCACATATTACATCATTATCTCCTTCACTATTCTCATTGACAACTCCGTCTAAATTCATTTCGATAAACGGATAGAATTGTTGGAGTATAAATCAACGTTAGTCTGTGTTAAACTAACCTCAGAATTTATTCTATCAGTAATAATAAATCCATGACCTTCATTATACATCTCACAATCTTTCAAAGATATGCACGATGGATATTTTGTAAACACATCCAAATTCACCTTCTTCTGATCTAGAAAAACCTTTACCCCAACATCATTATAAATATTAATAGGTGGACACATATCGCTAACAATATATTTTATCTCAATAGAATTTATATTTTGTTCTATATTAAGTTGAGTTATTATAGCATTAACTAAACCACTATAAAGAGTAGACGCATCATATATGATGCCCTCCATCTGAAAATCGACATATTTACCTGTTTTACAACATTAAAATAACATTTAGTGGAATATAATATATAATTGCAAAATAATTCATACACACTCATACACATTTAATATATCATTCAATGACATATACACTACTTCAATTAAACAAAAAGAATACAGTTTCTATACAAAATTAATACAAAACATATATTCTAATTTCAACATAAACATATACTGTAAGTTCAACAAAAATGTACTTTCATACACAATTGATACAAGTTTTGTATAAGTTTCATACACTATTAATACAATTTTCAGACTTCACCGGTACACAAAATTATATCTAATTACTTTTTGATTATTTTCTTAACAGACTTTACCATTAAATACAAGTTTCATATAAATTTCAGACACTATTATACAATTTTCATACTTCACCGATCTAAAAAATTATATCTAATTATTTTTTGTCTAGTTAATAAACAGCCTGTACGTTTTTCTATTTTGTTCACAAATTAATTAACACGCGAATCTTCAATTTAATTACAACTCAAACACATATACATTTACATATTGTTTTTCAAATACGCTATACGTAATATAACTGTTTCATCCAAAAAAAAAAAGATACAAACTATATTTCAGATTTTACAATAATCAAAAAAATCGAACATTGTTCTACATGTAAAAAACAACAAATCATAATTAAAACCAACAATTCATAATTAAAACAAATAAATCATAATTAAAACCAACCTGATGAATTTCACTTTCCACCATGTTTAATTAATATCGACACAGTGTTCTCCATCACAGCAAATCAAATTGTTTTCAACGTCAAAATTTATTCAATTACTAAAAAAAATGAACTGAAATCTGCAAATCTGAAAATAATCGTGAAACTTTGGGGGAAAAAATAGCTTGTACGTTGAAGTCAATCTGGTAGAGCTTTTAAGGAATTAAATCAAAAATTAATCTCATTTAAACTAATTGGTGAGATTTAAGGCAACTAACTAATCTGAATTTTTTTTAAAATTCTTTAAAACGTGCTAATCAATTAACACCAATTAATAATTATATTTAATTTAATTAATAAAGGATCCCTTTTTCCATTATTAGTTTGTCCGTTTTTTTTTTCATTAACTTTTTTTTCTTTAACAACTCTTTTTAATTATTTAAAATTAACATTATATTTTTTAATAAAATGCTATAGCTTGAGATATTAAATGTTATACACTGAAATACAAACTCTAATGCTAATTTGAGAATATTACTATAGAAAATGCTATATACCTAATTTACACAAAGAAAAAACAAACCAAATTTATTTTGGTTCGGATTGATTACACTTCTTCAAACAAAAAATCGAAAATTCAAACCAAATAGTATAAAATCAAACTGAAAAACCAATTGCACACCCCTAGTATGAACGAGGAAATTTTAGTTTGAATTTTAGTAACTCCAATTTTTTAGGGTTCATCCTTACTTAATGGGGGGAACTTCATTTTTTAAAAAGGACAAATTACAGAATACAGAATACACATTATTTGTTTACTTATTTTCATTGTCCCCTACTATTTTTAAAAAAAATTAAAATTTCTTATTTTTTTAATGTATTCGAGCAGCATATTAATGTGTCAAAGCTAGTATTTAATGTATCTGAGCTGCATATTATGTATTTGAGCAAATTTTTAATGTATCTGAGCTAGTATTTAATGTATATGAGTTACATATTATGTATCCGGGCTAGTTTTTAATGTATCTGAGGTACATATTAATGTATCCGATCTACATATTAATGTATTCGAGCTTCAATTATTGTATCCGGATTTTTTAATTTTTAAGGGATTAATATAATTAAAAACTTATTCGGAATAAATTATAATTTCATATTAAAACTATGATATTTATGTAATTTACACAAAAAAAGAAAATATCGCAGTTCCTTCGTTTACAGGGAAATTCTATTTTTTTTTAAAAAAAAATGAACCAACTAAGGGAAGGCAGAACCTCTACGTTCATTTTTTAAGAAAAACATAGAGGGTTCGTCTGTAATTGGTGAATTGCATTTTAAAAATAATATATATATATATATATATATATATATATATATATATATATATATATTCAATTGTCTTTATAGTTTATAATGTTTCTTAACTTTAAAAAAATCATTCATAGTTATTAAAAAATTATTTATTTATTCAGATATGAATTCTTCATCTGGAGACATACATATTAGTTCAAAAGTTTATGAAGTGCTAACATTTGATGCATATCATCGTTCTCAAGCTATTTGGGATGACCAACGGAAGGGACAAACATGATGTTTATAAGTCGTCGTGCATGTCACGAACCGAGCCTACACCCTGAACGTGGCCGAAACTCAAGAAATATTATTGATTCCCAAGAGAATTCTTGGTCTGGCTGACTACTTGGGTTAGAATAATTAGAAAAAGAATCAAAAGACCCTTTTAAATAATTGTCTGACCCCATCGACGGTTGGATCGGACCTATGGTTTGCAGGTCGTTAGACGGACCGTACTGATTAATCGTTGATGGGTTACTTAGGCCTTAAAATTGACCCACTTTAGAAGGATCTCATTTACGATTTGTAGGTCTACCTACGGTCCGTACATGCCAACCGTAGAAACCAACTTTAAACTTTAAAATTTCACTAAATGTGGGGGTGACCTACGAGACCTACCTACAACTCGTAAAAGGAACGACAAACTGTCTTGTCGGACCGTAAAAAGGATACTGAGACTTAACTTTCTAAAAATTAATTTTCCCACTACCTATGGTTGCCACCTATATGGATCGTAAGAGCTTCTATGGTCCGTAAGTGGGACCCCTAGATACAGATACCAGCTTAAAAACTGAAATTTCTAAATCTAAGGTGTTACATTCTTTAGTCAATTGGAAAAATGGTTATTGTGAGATTAATTGTAGCTTTGGCTGCTTCTAAAGGTTGGTGCATTCACTAGATGGATGTAAATGAATTCCTTAATGAAGTTATTTTGGAGAAAGTATACATGACAATACATGCTGGGTTTGCTAGACACGGGGAGAATACTACAAAGGTCTGCGACTACACAAGTCACTATATGGTCTCAACAGGCTCCAGACAGTGGAATTTTATATTACTAGAGTTCATGGTTCAGTTAGGATTTAGTCAGGGCCACTATGACTACTCGTAGTGTTGGAATGTATGTGTCTACTTATATTGATGGGACCAGGTCTTCGGTGCAGTAAAGTCAAACAATAAATAACAACTGCAGAAATGTAAAGATTGACAAGAAACTTTACGTGGAAACCTCCTTGCTCAAGGGAAGAAAACCACGATCTGTTCTCATCAGGACTTTTCAAACCGCTTTCACTAATCTTCAACAATCAAAAGTAAAAGCCGGTTACAACAAGAGATTAGACTGCTAATCTCCCCACTTAGTAATGCTCTCTATCACTTAGCTGAGTCTGAGCAGATATAACACTGCTCTATGTACTAATCCAACCTGATTAATATAGATTTAGAGTAAGAACCTAAGTTACCCTAAACCTAACCCTTAGAATGATTCACCCAAGTTTGAAACGTTTCTTTCACAATTGAAACGAATCCTACAGTATAAGAACAATTACAAGCAACCAAATACAACAAATACAAGAAGCAATAGATGCACTTCGATCAGTTCTTTTGTTGTTCTTTGAAGCTTGTTATTTTTTGTTTGATATATATCATGAAGATTTATTACCCATCAAACAAAAAAACTCGTCGCTTCTGATTGGTGAAGTACTCTGCTACTTCACTAACTTTCTGACGCAAGCAACTTTTACAGTTGTCCAACACTTTTGACAACTGGACGAGTTTCATACTCTGCAGAGGACTAGGTCCCTGCACTTGAGAAGATCATCAAAACATCTAAGAGTATAAACACTTATCAATTTCCACCATTTTGATGATGACATACAACTGCATAACTTCTCACATGAGTGTACAATCATTCATTCATGTGTCCATAAACAGTAAGCATTATTCATATGGCTAATGAACTCTCCTTCACTCTATCAAGTCCCTTTGTTGAGTTGAGCAAAGTTCTTCCTTAAAGATGACTTTCTCTTTGTAAGCTTAAGAGTTTTGTTTGTCAAATCTTGAGTTTGTGTTTTGGTGAAAAGACTATATAAAATACACACAAACTCCTTGGGACCGCCCATTGACTGAGAGCCTACCTTTCTGGAAGGACGTGCACCTACCACATTAGAGGTGGCATATGCAGCCTTGCAGGGACCAGGTCCCTTGAAAACTTCTTTATGAATTCTTGAAAGGCTTGCTGGCTGACTTTCTTCTTTGGATGAATGATGTTGTTTGTCATGTTGACTAAGTCAACCATAAAGAGTTATTGACCGCTGGACAAACAACTGCGCCCATTCTGATTGGTGTAGTACATTGACTCCTCACCAACCTCTGACACGACAACTTTACAGTTGTTCCCAATAATGGATCTGGACGAGAAAACTCAGACAGGGACCAGGTCCTTTCATTTGTGAGGATCATCAAAATGCCATCGATATAACACATTGTTTACTAGACATGCTACATGTGATATACTCGTGTTGGTGTGAGTAGATGACTTATTGATCACTGGTAGTAATCAAAGTCTTATAGATGACGCTAGAGAGGATCTACAAAAGCAATTCAAGATGAAAAATCTAGGTGAACTCAAATTCTTCCTCGAGATTGAGTTTGCTAGATCTAGTAAAGGGATTCATATGTATTAAAGGAAGTGTGCCTTGGAATTGATAGTTGAATGTGGCTTAGGGAAAGCAAAACCTACAGGAACACCACTTGAAAAATAAAATAAAAAATGACTTTTGTGAAGTACGATGAGTGCATATATATCAAAGGAAAGAGGACATGAAGATCACATGTTATAGGATCCTACTAAGTATCAAAGGTTGGTAGGAGACTACTCTATCTCACCCTGACTAGACGTGATTTAGCCTTTTCAGTTTTGGATTTTAAGTTAGTTCATGCACTATCCTAAAAAGTCTCACATGTAATAAGGGTGGTTAGATACATAAAAGAAACTCCAAGTCTTAGGTTACTAACGTCAACTAAAGATCACACAATTCAATTGCTTACATATTGTGACTCAGATTGGGGAGCATGCCTAGAGAAGTCTTTCCTTTCGAAATCCACTCCTGAAGTCACGTCTTTCAGTACTGGGACTGAAGTAAAGTACTTGAGAGTTGCTCTTTGCCCAAAGCCCTCCTTCCGACTTAGTTAGAAATACAAACTCTAAATAGCTTTAGCATTTCTTGAGTTGAAAAGGTATTTCTAGATTCTAGAGCTCAGGGGAAGGTTTGGAACCCTAGTAGCAGAATGGAATCAGTTTACCGGGCTGACTTCCATGCCAACACGAGTAGTTTAACTCATCACTACCTCGTAAGGGCGTTGAGAATTATTTTTGCTTTTTTTGCTAAAAACTTTTGAAAAAGTCTTCAAAGAGCCTTTGCATAGCTTACGAATTCGACTAGAAGATTTGTCACAGGAACTTAGTTAAACTTGGAGTGACACTCATTTCTTGAATCTCAGAAAAAGGTGAATTCAAAAGTATGATTAAGTGCAACAGAGATTACTTGGCTAGTATGGCTATTCAAAGAACTTGGTAATCATATTGAGTTACCATTAAAGATGACGTGTGAGGCTGCAAATCCCATATTTCATGAAAGAACAAAACATATAGACATAAATTGTCATTTTGTAAGGGAAAAAATATGTCAAGGGAGTGACATCAGTTGAAGTTTAAGTTTCAGAGAGATTGGAGAAAAACAACAAAGGCATGCGTGAATAGCAAGGGCCTGAACGTGTGCTATTTATAAGACAATTAATAGTACATAACTCTATAAATTTATATTTACAATAATATTCTTATCACCCTCTCTCAATCTGAAGTGGATGAACGAACATGAAGATTGACACGGAACTCCTTGAATTTTTAAACAGAGACACCTTTCGTAAAGACATCTGCAAGCTGTTGTGAGGTGGGAAAATGAAAAATCGTAGGTCACCTTGGGCAATATTTTCACGAATAAAATGGTAGTCCAAAGCAACATGTTTCAATCTTGAGTGAAAGACCGGATTATGTGCAAGATGGATGGCGCCAATATTATCACATTTGGAAAGAATAGGAGTGGATAGATAAATACCCAAGTCACGGAGAAGAAGTTTTATCCATATAGCATCGGCAGTGGCAACAGCCAGGGTACGATATTCAGCTTCGGTGCTTGAGCGTGCAACAGTTGGTTGTTTCTTTGTAGACCAAGAGATCAAATTACTCCCAAGGAATATGCAAAATCCATAGGTAAAGCGACGAGTGGATGTACATCCTGCCCAGTCCGAGTCTGAGAACAGAGTTAAGGAGTTGGAAGTATTTTTGTTCAGCTGCAACCCATGAGCAGTAGTGCCTTTAAGATAGCGGAAGATTCGCTTAATAGCTTGAAGAAGAATAAGACGAGGTTGATGCAGAAATTGGAAAGCCATATTCACAGCATATTGTATATCTAGTCGTGTGAAGGATAAATATTGAAGACTGCCGACCATCTTACGATACAAAGAAGGATCATCAAGAAGTTGGGTATCCACAGAATGCCAATCGCTAACTATAAAGAGGAGTTTGGACAGGCTTAACTTCGGCCAAATCAAATCGATGCAAAATGTCTGATATATATTTCCGTTGCAGGAGAAGAGCCCCAGCAGTATTGTGAACTATCTCCACACCTAAAAAGTAATGAAGGGAACAAAGATATTTCATTGCAAATTCACCTTTCATGGAGTTGATAAAATCATAAACAAGTCGCTGTGTGGATCCAAAAACAGCAATGTCGTCAACATAAATAAGAAGTATCAAAATAGAATTGTCTCGTCGAAAAGTGAACATGCTGTTATCGGAGTTAGATTGCTTAAAACCAAGGTCCAAAAGATAAGTTGCAAGTCGAGTAAACCAGGCTCGAGGCGATGGTTTCAATCCATAAATGACACGACTTAGCTTAAGACATGTTGTGGATAATCAGAATGTTCAAAACCTTTAGGCTGCCGCATATAAACATCTTCATTTAGCTCGCCATGTAAAAAGGCATTAGATGCATCTAATTGATGCATACACCAATTATTAAGAAGAGACAAAGATAACACTGCACGAACCGTGCTTAACTTGATCACAAGAGCAAATGTTTCTGTATAATCTAAACCTGGCAGTTGAGAAAAGCCCTGTGCAACCAAACGAGTTTTGAAGCGGTCTATAGGGCCAGTAGGACCATACTTAGTCCGATATACCCATTTATTTCCTACTATATTCACATTGGGAGGTGGAGGAACTAATTTCCATGTATGATTTTGGACGAGAGCATTAAACTCTTCACTCATTGAAGTAAGCCACCTGGAGTCTTTAGACTCTTGTGTGAAACATGTTGGCTCAACTGGGGCAGTGGAAACAGAGACATTAAGTGAGGGGAAAACATGTGGCTTAAGTGACCCAGTCATCGAGCGAGTAACCATGACATGAGCACGATTATCTGAGTGATTAGGATCTAAAGATGGGGAAGAAAGTAAATTAGAAGAAGATGATACATCTTAGCGAGAATCATGCATATCAGAATCTGTAGTGGAGGTAGTTTCACGAGAAAGAGGTTGTTGATTTTGTGGAGATAAAAGAGGAGTAGTTAGAATACGTGAGTGATGCACAAAAGAAGGCGATGGAGATAAATAGGAGCACTGTGCACAACATGTACGTGGGTAACTGGTTGTGAAAATTGATTATTTGAACATGTGGAAGTTAGAGTCCTAGGAGAAGGTAGAGACATGTTTTTAGGAGAGATAGATATAGAAGGGGAAGAAGTTGAATAAGACGTGGAGACAAAATCAAAGTTAGTAATTGGTGAAACACTCATATCAGGATTCTAACTGGAGAAAATATAGGAGGGTTGGTTTGTGAGGAAGGAATTGTAAGAGGACTAGGATTCACTGGAAACATAGAACTATACGGGAAAAAAGATTCTTGAAAATTTACATGGCGGGACAGAATTATCCGATTAGTGGATGGATCCAAACATTTGAATCCTTTATGCTGCGGAGATACACCGAGAAATAAACAAGCTTTAGATCGTGGAAGAAACTTGTGAGCAAAAGAATGTGCAACATAAGGAAAACATAAACACCCAAAAACCTTAAGCAAACTGTAATCAGGTGGTTTACCATACAATTTTTCATAAGGGGACATAAAATTAAGAATAGGAAGAGGAGTAATATTAATTAAATAAACTCCAAATAGAGAAGCATCTGCCCAAAATGAATAAGGAATTGAAGCTTGATAGAAGACAATGTATCTGATTATTAACATGTCGATGCTTTCTTTCTGCACGACCATTCTGAGCAGAGGTATATGGAAATGAGAAACGATGAATAATGCCATGTTCGCTAAAAAATGAACTAAAATTAGAATTGTTATACTCACTGCCACCATCTGATTGAAAATAAGAAATAGAGGAATGAAAAATGTTTGTGACCATGTTATAGAATCCTTTAAGATATAATAACAAAAACCAGAATTTGAAGTAAAAGGAGCTTGCCACATCTAAATGAATTAAAAGAAAAGGAGCGGGCGCAATATTAGAGAAAGAGGAAATTGTAACTTAGATTGTTTTCCTAGATGACAAACATTACAACCAGAATTTCCAGAAGAGGAATTACAATTAATGAAACCCCTAGAACTAAAGCTGCAAGAGAACGTTCCCTGGATGGCCTAAACGTTGGTGCCAAAGAGATGAAGCAGAGAAGACACTTGAGAGAGCAACATGACGGGAGCGACAGGAAGTTGAGCGAACAGGATAGAGAGAGTCATTATTCTTACAATAGAGCAAGACTTGCTTGGTCTTCTTGTCCTTAACAAAAAAAAACAGATTCAGCGAATTGAACGAAACAATTATTGTCGACACACAAACGGTGAACGGACATTAGATTTTTCTGAAGAGACGAAACATATAAAATATTATTTAATCGAAGAGGCGTAGAAGATGTCGGAAGAAAAGAAGTGCCAGTAGATAAAATAGAAAGAAGATTACCATTGCCAACCATCACCTCACTGTATGGAGATGAAGAGGATAAAAGGGATGGATTGTTCGTCATATGTGCAGAAGCACCAGAATCAGGATACCATACTGATGGTTGTACCTCCTCCGAATTCATAGCGGCAAATGACTTTGGTAGTAAATTGGGAGCATATGAATGATTGAAACGATTCCGACGCTCCAAAGCAGTATGATTAAAGTGGAAGCAGATTTGACATTGTTTAGTCGAGGTGAAAGGAGGTCGCCCAAGAATTCCATCACCCGAAGAAGAAGGGTGAAAGTATGGTTGAAAACCAGACTAATGGGGAGAAAAATAAGAGTATTGATTTCGACCTTTACCTCGGCCTGATCGACCACGGCCAAGACCATTATGGGATCCTCTTGGGTACTTATTAACATGAGATGAATTTGAAGAAGGAGGTTGAGAAAGTGGTGGTGCTTGAGCGGAAGTCACTAACGCAGTGTGAGATGTAGAATCTTCATTGTCTGTCGCATTTATATGCGCTTCTTCAGTAAGTAACAATGGACGTAAAGCGAGAAAGGACGGAAGTGTTCCTGTCGCATTTAAACCCGAGATAAAAGTACGATAAGAAGGTGGAAGTCCCTGCAATGCTTGGGTTACTAAATCATCATCAGTAACCGGTTTTTCAACTGCTCTAAGTGAACAGGCAAGTGAATGCAGTTGTTGGAGATAATCCTCCACGGACAGAGAACCTTTTTTAAAATTCTGAAATTTTGATTTCAGATGAATTGACGATGATGAAACCTAATCTAGGTAAAGGGAAGCAAGAATATCCCATGACTGCTTGGAAGTGTCGCAAGCGTAGTTTAGAAGTGAGTCAAGAACCAGAGGGGACAGAGTGACATTAATTCAACTTGGAGTAATTGTGTCGCATTGAATCCACAAACGATATTCATCATGAGTTGAGGATGGGCATGGAATAGATCCATCAACCAAGGGAAGAAGATTGTGACTTTTTAGAACGGTAAGAAAAAACTTTTTCCAAGTAAGATAATTAAGATATGTCAATTCAATAGGTACAAAACCTTTAATGTTTGAAATAGTTGGAGGAGGATTTGGAAGACCCAAAGAGGAGTGAGAGGAGACGACTTGAATTGAGGAAGAAGTTTGAGCGGAAGTAGTTTGAGAAACCATGGTGCTCTTGATACCAAGTTGAAGTTGAAGTTTCAGAGAAATTGGAGAAAATAAACAAAGGCCTGCGTGAATAGCAAGGGCCTGAACGTGTGCTATTTATAAGACAATTACTAGTACATAACTCTATAAATTTATATTTACAATAATATCCTTATCAACATCCCATATTATTTTTCTCTTCTCGCATAATATACATGGCATAGTGTGGCATGGTTATATGAGGTGTATATGATTTGGTATAGTACATTGAAGAATAAGATTGCAAATGGGTTGAAATATCAAAGAATTAAACTAAACTTTTAGGTCAAAGGAATCTCTCAAACAAAAGTTTGGGGTTAAAGAAACGGCTCGTATATTACCTCGCCCGTTTGAAAAATTCAAATTAATCCTACTTCGAAAAAAACCTATGAGTATCTAATATGCTAAGAATAATGTGTTATAAGGTATTATAATATCACAATGACCGTACACAGACTATACAAAATAATACAAAGAAGTTATAGCATAATTCTTCATTACTTTGAAGTTGATCTTCTTGTCCTTATAAATTTGTTGATCCTCAATTCGTAGGTAAAACAATAATCGATAATGACATTTACGTTCTCTTCAATTACTTCACCATACTTTATGTTTTCATCTTCAATCATTTGAATTTTATCTACATTGTATACTAGTTCTATTCGGTAGACAATCTGAACTACTAGTAATTTAAATAACATTATTGGAAAAAAAAATCATATTTTTTTTGATTGGGACAAAAAGTGGATACACAAGAGATTTCTAGAAAAATAAAAACACTTCAATATACACATGACACTTATAATATTTTGTATTAATATATAGTTGGACAATGATCACAAAGAATGCATTTGATTTTCACAAAATTTATTGTGGTATCCACCCTAATTTGCGTGAAAACAATATCAATTAAATCTTCATTATCACAATCAAAATCAATAAACAATATAACAATAACTACATTTTTTTAGTCTCAC
Source organism: Solanum sitiens (assembly GCA_016801875.1). Classification (NCBI taxonomy): domain Eukaryota; kingdom Viridiplantae; phylum Streptophyta; class Magnoliopsida; order Solanales; family Solanaceae; genus Solanum; species Solanum sitiens. The sequence continues at coordinate 1,978,365 of JABWTJ010000135.1, read as the reverse complement.
TTACCTTTAATTTGTGCTAGATAAGAATGACGAAACTATCTATAAAAAACAATTGCGCGCATAATTGATAAATCAACTGCGAAATTTATTTACTTGATCAAAATTCCTTATATAAAATAAATATTTATTCGATCAAAATTCCTTATCTAAAATAATTGAATTATCATTTATTAGATATATATTTGTCAGTCAGGCCTCTTACTTGCTGGAAAAGTGCACTCTTTGTTGAACATGTGATTGCATTTTGTTTTTGAATATTTCACATACTGAACTACTATTGGAATATCCTCAGATGGTCTCTTTTTTTTTGTGTGTGTATGTCTTTTGGACGGATACAAAGTGTTATTCAACTTCTTTAATGTCTTGGTATGTTTTTTATACAAAGGTTTCTTCATGTTGATCTTTGCATCTAGCTTGTATGGTTTATGCTAAATAATATCTTCATTGTTTTTGTGATTAATTTGACGTAGGTGGGCTTATAAAGAGCTTATATCCTACATAATTAACTAACAAATCACGAGCTGTTGTAAAACTAAATGGATGCCACGTGGATTCACCCCTTTGATTGTCATCACTTGCCACACTAAATGGATACCATGTGTGGGCCACCCATTTAAGAGATGTCGTCACTTGGCCAAGTGCATTACTTTCTAATGGACAAATGTGAGTTTGAATATTACTTCTTCGCTAATAGCCATTGCATTACTTTAATTCACAAAAGAGATAGAAAAAAGTTTGGAATAGATTAGTCTCTCTCTTTGCTTCTTATTAGTTAATATTAAGTTTGTTAAGCTGGTTATTCCATAACACGTTATCAACACGAGTCTCTGTCAGATCAAGTAAAGACTTTAAAAGCCTCAAAGGTATAAATTTTCCTTTCGTAAATAGTGTAAATATATTTTATTTCCGTCGTTCGTATGAATATGTTTTCCTAGTCTTGTAAATAAATAAAAGGTTGTGTAATGTTTTTTTAGTGATAATATTATAATATCTTTTATCTTGAAGACTATACATATACCTCTCATCAATGATCAATCATGATGATATTTGTGTAATTGATAATGGAACAACACACGTCATATTCAAAGATGAGAAATACTTTTCAACTTACTTAGAAGGAAAGCACATGTTACTATAATTTCTGGTAATTGGAACTTAATAGAAGGCTCCGAAAGAGTTACTATATTTCTGCCTAAGGGGACAAAACTTGTTATAGAAGATGCATTATTCTCTTCTAAATCCCCAAGCACTACAACAAAAACTGTTTTTAGCGGCACTTAATTAATTTTTTAGTGGCAATAGAAATTGCCGCCAAAACTTTTACCAACAATTACTTATTGACCGGTGTTGCCGGCGTCGCTGAAGGTTTTAGTGGCCTTTATACCGAGTGCTGGTAAATACCTCTATTGTGGCCGCTAAATATCCACGAGTTTTAGGGTGTGTTTGGTATGAAGGAAAATGTTTTCCTAGAAAATATTTTCTTGGAAAACAAGTAGATTTTAGATTTATTTTCTCATGTTTGGTTGGTGAGTAGAAATTCTTTCCCGAAAATGACTTTTGTTGTTTGATTTATGAATCAAAAATGTTTTTTGAAATTGAAAAAAAAATTAAAATAAAATTAATTTTTTTGGGTGGTGGTGGTGGGGTGTGTGTGTGGGGGGGGGTAGGTATAAAAAAAATTGAAGTTGAAATATTTTTAAAAAATAAAATTAATTTTTTTGGGGTAGGGGTGGTAAGGCGATTGGGGGTTGGGTGTAGGAGTGAAAAATAAATATTTGAAGTTGAAAATACTTATAAAAAACAAAACTAAGTTTTTTTGGGGTTGTGGGTGGGTGTAGGGGGGGGGTAGAGTGAGAAAATAAAAATTTGAAATTGAAAAATAAATTAATTTTTTTGGGGGGGGGTCGGGGGGGGGGGATGGTAGCGGTGAAAAAATGAAATTTTGAAGTTGAAAAATATTTTTCAACAACAAACTCAATTTTTTATGGGGTGGGGTGGTCAAGAAGAAAAAAATATAATATTAAAATTGAAAAAAATAATTAAAAGTAAACTTAATTTATTTTTATTTTTTTTTGGGGGGGGGGGGGGGAGGGGTAAGGGTGGATGAGGTAAAAAATAAAAGTTTGAAATTGCAAAATATTTTTTAAAAACAAACTTAATATTTTTTGAAGGGGGGTTGGGGGGCTGATCGGTGGGTTGGGTTGGGGTGAAAAAAAAAATTGAAATCGAAAATATTTTTTTAAAAATTGATATTTTTCAAAAAAAATGTGATTTGAAGTTGGATGAGAGTTTTGGAAAATGTTTTCCTCTATTCTTGAAGGAAAGTCGTTTTCCTTAATTTTGAGGAAAATGAGTTGATTTGAAAAAACATTTTTTCAAAACTTTTGTCCCAACCAAAAATGAGAAAATTGAAAAATATTTTTTGAAAAATATTTTCCTTCATACCAAACACACCCTTAATGGTTTATTAATTGGCAGTTATAATAGTCGTAAATCTCTCCACAATTCTCTAGTCCACATTTTCTTACTTTTGGTATTGCCGTTAAAGACTATTTAATCAACGGTAAAGATCCATGTTCTGATTAATTTGACGCAGGTGGGCTTGCAAAGAGCTTATATCATACATAATTAACTAACAAATCACGAGCTATTGTAAAATTAAATTAAATGTGATGCCATGTGGAGTCACCTCTTTGATTGTCATCACTTGTCATACTAAATTGATACCATGTGGACCACCAATTCGAGAGGTGTCATCACTTGGCCAAGTGCATAACTTCCTAATGGACAAATATTAGTTTGTATATTACTTCTTGGCTATAAAATAGCCATTACTTTCATTCACAAAAGAGATAGAAAAAAGTTTGAAATGGATTTGCTTCTTATTAGTTTAGTTTATTAATATAAGTTTGTTAAGTTGGTTATTTCAAACACCCTATCAACACGAGTCTTGTAAATATTATAAGTAAAGACTTTAAAATTCTCGAAGGTATATATTTTCCTTTCTTAAATATTGTAAATATATTTCATTTTTGTCGTTCGTATGAACTAGTATAAATGTGTTTTCCTAGTCTTGTAAATAAATAAAAGGTTGTGTAATACTTTTTTAGTGATAATATTATAATATGTTCTGAAAAGGGTAAAAAATACTTTAAAACTATCTGAAATAGATCAAATTCACCCTTAAATTATATTTTGGCTCAAAACTACCCTTCCCGTTAAATTATTGGGTCAAAAGTGCCCTTATTATTAACGAAAATTGTTAAATGTCATGTGAATGCCACATGACGCCAATAGGATTCCACTGCCACATAGACTAAATGAAAAAAGGTCAAAGTACCCTTAAACTATCTGAAATAGCTCATATTTACCTTTATAAACTATATTTTGACTCAAAATTACCCTTCCCGTCAATGTATTGGGTCAAAAGTATCCTTCTTATTAACTGAAGTTGTTAAATGTCATGTGAATGCCACATTGCATGCCAATACGGTTCCACTGCCACATAAAGCATAGAGTTCAAAATCTTGAAAAATGTGTTCAATAGATTACAAAAGTTAGTATACGGCTTAAAACAATCGAGGAACATGTGATATAATTGCCTCAGTGAGTACTTGACAAAACAAGATTATATAAACGACGTCATTTGTCCTTGTATTTTAATTAAGAAAACAACATCGGAGTTTATTATTCTTGCTGCTTTTGTTGATGACATCAATCTCATTGGAACTCCAGAAGAGGTCCAAAAGGCAAATAAATATCTAAAGAAAGAATTTGATATGAAAAATACAAAAATTTATCTTGATCTACAGATTGAACATTTTGCAGATAGGGCCTTCATTCATTAATCTGCCTATACTAAGAAAATCTTAAAACGATTTTACATGGACAAAGCACATTCATTAAGCACTTCAATGATTGTTCGATCACTTTAAGTGAGTAAAGATCCATTCTGACCTTAAGAAGAGAATGAAGAACCTCTTAGTCCTGAAGTACCTTATGTTAGTGCAATTGGTGCACTTATGTATCTTGATAATGCTACGAGACCTGACATAACATTTTATGCTAAATTATTAGCAAGATATAGTTCTTCCCCTGCACGAAGACATTGGAATGAAGTTGAACATATATTGCGATATTTAAGGAGGACTAGTGATATATGTCTATTTTATACTAACAAAGATAGTGCAGATCTTGTTGGTCATGCAGTTGCATGTTATTTATATGACCCATATAAAGTTTGATCTTAAACAAGCTACCTGTTCACATACAGTGGTACTGTTATATCTTGATGATCTACAAAGCAGTCCATTGTCACTACTTCTTCAAATCATGTTGAGATAATAGTTATTCATGAAACAAGTAGAGAATGTGTGTGGTTGAGATCAATGATACATTTCATCAAAGAAAAATGTGATTTGAAGTGTGATGTCAAGGTACACACGGTGCTCTTTGAAGACAATGTTAAATGCATAGCTAAATTAAGAGGAGGCTTCATGAAAGAAGATAGAACACATCATATTTCATCTAAATTATTTATTACGCATGATCTCCAGAAGAATTCTGATATTGTTATACAACAAATTCGTTCAAGTGATAATCAAACAGATTTATTCACACTCAACTCTTGAGAAGATGGCACACAAGATTAGAATGCGAAAACTTAACCAACTGAATCGTGTTTTTTTCTCATGGAGAGTAAAATACGCGTTGCACTATTTTTTTCTTAGTCTAGGTTTTGTCCCACTTAATTTTCCTACAATGGTTTTTAATAAGGCAACAAGCAATGTGTATTATGAAAGTCTATGTATATTTCTGTTCTTTCGACTTTTTCTTTACATGGATATCCAAAGGAAAGGGTTGTAAAACTAAATGAATGCCATGTGGAAAAAAGTTTAGAAATAGATTATGCTCGCTCTTTGCTTCTTCTTAGTTTAGTTTATTAATATAAATTTGTTGAGCTAGTTATTTCATAACATGAGCTAGATTGTAGCAAATATGAATCATGTGGATTATATAATATATCAAATAACTCAATAGTTTATGTAACAACTATGAATCATGTTCATTGTATCAAATAAATCAATATCTAATATATGAGATTATTTAAAAGATGTTTGAGCTAGATGACCATTGAAATTAAGCATTAGCCATTGAGCTCAAATTTAAAATTCGACTTATCGCAAATATAAATTGTTGCAGGTGAATAATATATCAAAACTTCACGAAAAGTTCATATTTAGAATTTGATATTGTTTAGAGGAGAACTGAATTAGTAGAATTTGAAAAAAAAAATATAACTGGGGAGCAAAATAAACTATTGGAATATAAAAATATCGTATAACAATATATATGAATAGATATATAGTTTTGATGCATTTATATATATATACATATATATTGCCGGCTCTATGCATGGGAAAATAAGGCCTTTGCCTTAGGCCCCATAATTTTTGTTAAGAATAAATTATGTGTTAAATCTTCTATAGAAAAAAAGATTATTTATGATAAAAAGTATAATTTTTAAAAAATAAATTATTTTAGCTACTTTAACATCTTTTGTACTTTGTTAAAAATAAGAAATAATAGTGAAAAGTGTTGAACAAAGTGAATTACAAATTTTTTTAATTTCTTTTTAAATTTTAGTTTCAAGCATTACTACAAGCATATTAAAAAGAGGTATACCAAGTCATCAACTTCTTGAGTCAAATTCTATATATGGTTCCAACTCTTATCTTTATTCGATATTTATCAACCTATCACTTACAACATTATCTTAACAATACATAGTATAATTGTCTCACTTAAAGGATGTTTTTCAATGTTGAATTGATAGAATCTTACCTAAAACTAGTAAGTCAAAAAACACCATTAAATACTTATAATTTTCATCTAAATAGTGTAAGAAAAATTAATTTTGAATAAATATGTATATGAAATTTATTTATATTTTAAGCCGCGAATTAAAATTTCGCTTTAGGCCCCAATTACGTTGAGCCGTCCATATATATATATATATATATATATATATATAACTATTTATATATAGGTATGCAACTATTTTTATTGAAAAAACTTTAGAAGTTTCATAAGTAGCCAAAAGAACAAATTGGATCAAGTTGAGTTGGGAAAAGTGGGCCAAATAGGCGTTTTAGCCCAATCTTAGAATGAAGGCTATTTTGGACAGTATAATTAGGTTTAGGGTTTTCCTCCTCCTCCAATCGAAACCTCCTTAGACCCTCAGAAAAAGAGGAAAAATGGAAGAAGCTTCAGTAGTAGCAGTGGACAACCAAAAGCCGCAGCAAGAGAAGCCTCACACTGATGTTTTGCTTTTCAATCGTTGGTCATATGACGACGTTCAGGTTTGTTTGTTTCCCTTTCAATTTTATTCCTATATCTTTTCATTATTTGCCTATCATTAATGTCCAATTGGAGGAAACTTGGCATTTTCGAAATCATAAGATGAACATTTGATTTTTTATGTTTCTAGCGTTAGCTAAACTCTGATTGTAGTGTAGCAGAGGTGACTTATCGGTAAGGGTGGGCATGGTAGGGTAGATATCGAATTACCCTACCGAAACCAAAATATTATGGCATTTGGTATGCATTGTAATATTTTTTGGTATTTGATATTATTTATAATAAGTATCGAATTACCAAATACTATAACAAAGTGTATGGTTATGTATACAATTCATATATTTTGTTATAATACTAACAAATATATAGCCTAGTATTGTTCAAAGTTATTTAGACATTGAAAGCTTTGACTACTCTTTCGTGTTAGAATTATCCTTTTTGTGTAATTGATTTATGGGAATTGCTTGTACTCTCTTTTGAATATTTTTACATGATATAATTAAGACGTTTCTAAAAAAATCAAAGCATAATTTAAGTCGAAGTCGAACAAACAAGGTTACCAAACCAAAGTTAAAAAGTATTGGCGCATACTGGTTTAATTTGATATGTTAATGGTATAGTATTTTTAAAAATCAAAATTATTGAACCGAAGTTTTCAATACTGTACCATACCTTACCATGCCCAGCCCTACTTATCGGTTCTCAAGTCCAATGCGTTGAAGACTAAACCATGGTTAGGAAACTTGAAACACTATGCACGACACTGCTTAGGTATGTCTATCAATTATAAAGCCTGCTGGTTTGATCTTCTTATTTAAAGAAACATGCACGCTAAACATGATATGATTAAATTGAGAAGAATAGTGTTGGTTTCACCAATCCATAACAAGCCAACTGTGACAACCTTACAGAAGGTGTGCCTATTCATCATTGCTGGTAAATGGTGGATCTATACGACTGAAAATTACTTGCTGAGAATCCAGAGAAATCCTTGTTGGTTAAGTTGGAAATGTAATTGTAGGTGGATGGAATGCTCAAAGGAGAACTTCAGTCTGTGATCTCTTGAATTCTCTCTTAAATGTTATTATCTCATGCAGATTGCTGATATTTCTGTTGAGGATTACATAACTGCTACTGCTAACAAGCATCCTACATATACACCACACACGGCTGGGAGGTACCAAGCCAAGCGGTTTAGAAAGGCTCAATGCCCAATTGTGGAGAGGTTGACCAACTCATTGATGATGCATGGAAGGAACAACGGAAAGAAGTTGATGGCTGTTCGTATTATTAAGCATGCTATGGAAATTATTCATCTGTTGACTGACCTAAACCCAATCCAAGTGATTGTTGATGCTGTTATCAACAGGTTTAGAGATTATTCTGATTTTTGCATATTTATTAGCTTGACTTTTTCTTGTTGAGGTTCTTGTTAATTAGAAGATTTGCATACCATGTCTTCTTTGTTCCATTTCCATGTCGCGGCATACTTGAGATGTTGTAGTCATTCTCATTTTCTCCTTCCCATAATTGATGCAGTGGACCAAGAGAAGATGCAACTCGTATAGGTTCTGCTGGTGTTGTGAGGCGACAGGCTGTTGATATTTCTCCACTCCGTCGTGTCAACCAGGCAATATATCTCCTCACAACTGGTGCACGTGAGAGTGCTTTCAGGAACATCAAGACCATAGCAGAATGCCTTGCAGATGAACTCATTAATGCTGCCAAGGGATCTTCCAACAGGTAATCTTTTCTATTGCCATCTTTTTACTAGTATATTCGTTTAATCCTTAATGAATGTGACTATATTCTCTGCCTACTTATTCATTCTATGTACGTATAGTTATGCTATCAAGAAGAAGGATGAGATTGAGAGGGTTGCCAAGGCCAATCGTTGATGGTGCAGTATGGATAATTCCCTATTGGTTGGACAGTTTTGCTTTGAACGTCGTTTGTTCTTTATTTTTAGTTACTAGAAAGGCATTTCGGAACTAGTAATGAGTTTTCTGTTTGGGAAAATTGGAGTACATTGGTATTGAATATTATGGGGAAATTAGCAAAAAGTAAAATTGTGCTTGCTGTTATTCCCAGTTGAAATGTTTGGTTGTGGCGTTTCTGCTTCTTTATCAAGCTTTTGTTCGCAGAGGTTGAACAATCTTGTTGGTCACGATGCGGACGGATATTACTTTCTCCTTTTTAACTCAATCTCAGCTGAGCCTTACATTTTTATTTCTTCATGATATATTATGTTGTTTTGCAGTGAGCTGCTATCAAGTTTTTTCCTTCTTTTTTTTTGAAAAAGTTAATAAAGGTAAACAGGTAAAGTCTGGAAGCAAGATCTAGATAACCCATTTTCACACGAAATATCTAGATTCCTCTCTAATCTGACCCACCCAATAATTGTAACCCAATTCCTTACCTTCTTCATTGTGAAAAAGTTTGAACGATATGAATTTTCCTGAAATTTCCAACTCCATTAATCATTTCTCGTATTTGAAACTCCAGCGCTCTTTGTCTTTAAAAGTAAAATGGAGTCATTGACCGAGTTATGTGATTTAATCGCACAAAATCCAGCTCAATTTGTGAAGAAACTAGCATGGATATGTGGTAGATGCCCTCCCGCAGAAGCCCTACTTGTTGGATCTCCTAGGGTTTTCAGGTCATACTCGCCGTTGCACAATTTCTTTCTAAATGCACTAATCATTCTGATGACATGCCCAAATCGTCATCGACATCGCTGATGAATTCACCATAAGACACCACCTCAATTTGTTGTTGTTGTTATTTTCGGGTGGAATTGACCAATGTGTACAACGATTTAGAGGAGTGGCGAATAAGAACTTTTGGAAGGACAACTGGACAACTTGGAATGAGTTTTGCTGAATCTATTTATTGATTCGAAAACTCATACCCTCAATTAAAAGGTGATGGGAGAAAAAAAAAATTGGAAGGAGATGAGGAAGATTTGAGAGGGAGATTTAATTTGAAACTTAATTTATTTGATTTAGTGCGTCTGGTGTAAATTAATTAATGGAATATTGTATATTATTTATTTATTTATTTATTTTGGATCCAACTCCTCTCCATTTCCTCTAATTTTTACTTAGATTGAAGACTCATGACATAAGAAAATTTTTTTCCTCTTTTCACGCGTCTCTGTCATAGTCAATTTCACACGCCTAAAAACTTTTTTCCCTCTTTTAGCGCTTCTCTCTCTGTCATAGTTCCACTTTTTATGTTTTCAATTCATTATTGCAAATCAAATCATTTATTCACAAATCACCTTCATTACTGCTAAACTCCTAAATCAACTTCACCTCTACAAAGTATCCACAAAATCAGCTTAGCGACCATCAGATCCTTGCAATCAGCAACATTGCTTGATTTTCGGAGGTTTTTTTTTTGTTTCGATCCTACAGGTTTCTTTAAATTCTTTTTTTTTCCTTTTTTTTTCTGTGAAAGTCTTAAATAGTTGTATGTTTATGATTTATTTCTAGGGTTTAAGTTGTAGAAGACAATGTCGAAAATAAATACTCCAAGGAGAATCACAAGAGGCACATATTATCCCGATAATTGCATGGTGGAAATACCGTTGTTTGATTTGTGTATAACTCAAATTTCAGAATCCACTGTTGCGATGGAAATAGAGATGAAGTCGAAGTTTCTCAATAGCCCTCTAACATTGGGGTTGAATGATGAATCAGCAAGGTATGGTTCTTCTAAAAGGAAAGAAGGGTCAACTGTAAAAGCGGATGAAACAAAAATTGACAAGAGGAGGAAAGTAAAACATGTTGAAAAATATGTAGTCAATGAAGAATATGTCAATTTTTTAATTTTTTAATTTTTTTGGGGACTTGGTTCATATGTACATGCAGTGTACTATAATTCGAACAAGAAAGGTTATGTGAATGATATACCTTTCAAATTCTTATATTATGGTATACCTTTAGTGTGGCATACATTCACACTTTGAATACCTTATTATGTACTTGGGGTTATGTTGTAATTCTGTTTTTTTTCTTCAAAATGAATGTAGTTAAATGGTAGTTAACTGTAGTTAAGCTATATTATATTTCTTATGCTATTTGTCTGCGTATTTGACGCCGCATAATGATAACCATTTAGTTTTTCTTGAGAGAGTCTGTGTGAATGTATGCAGTGATTTTGTAGTATAGTGGAATGATAAGATCATATATCAATTACAATTTGAAACTGGAGTATCGGGAACTGAAAATTTTAAAGTAGGTGTCTTTGTAGCATTTTGTCTTGGTTCCTCACTCATATTAATTTTTTGAGCTTAGTGATAATGTTTATGGACATATTTACCTCCTCAAACCCTACTTGTAGGACTTTAGTAGGGATGTTGTTATTTTAGCTCTATATGAATATGAATGATGAAGTGCTTCCTTTAATTGAACATGTAAGAAGTTGCAAGTAATCTGAATGTAGGATTGTAGTTAGTGTACAACTTGTAATGTATTCAACTTGCATGCAATTTTTATTGGTGTATCTTGTAAGAAATATCATGATAATGCACAGTAAGTCGAACAAGAATTTTAATGTATTTGTACATGTGATTATTGTCTAGCATGCGATTTAATGGCTTTTCGTGTATGTTATAAATTGTAAGCAGTATTATTCTAATGTACAGTAAGTCGAACAAGAAAGGTTACGTGGAGTATATACCTTCAAATGTATTATACTATGGCATACCTTTAGTGTGGCATACGTTCACACATTGAATACCTTCTAGTGTATTGGGGTTATGTTGTCATTCTGTTTTTTTGAAAATGACTGTAGTTAAATGGTAGTTTAGCGTATATGTGATAATTTTCAGATTATTATTACTATTTGAATGTGTTGTCTTATATGTATGCATAGAATCAGTGCATCTTCTATTTGAATGTGTTGTCTTGTATGTATGCATAGAATCAGATTACTATGAAGTTATTAATGTAAAAAAAAGTACAGTTTCATATTTTAGTATTTTCTGGTTACAGGGTAGCAGATTTCATGTGTTGGCTCGCCCGATTGAACCCCCACTCATGCAGGTTTATGTGAACCATAACATATTCACAGATTTGAAGGGGAAGCTTACACTGACCCAATTCAATCGGTTTAAAGATACATGTTTTGGAGCATATACCAAAATAAACGTGTGTGGGACGCAATCACAAATGTTTAGGTGTTTGATGGTATGTGAATAGAAGGACATTCCTCGGATGAATTGTTCTTTTGTATAAATCATACCACTCTCCGTTTTGGTATTCAAGAATTTGCCATCATTTCTGGGTTGAACTGCTTTGCCGATAAAGACGATTTCTTGTTCGACATAAGCGAGCCAAACAGATTAATCAATCAGTACTTTGAGGTTTAAAGTATTACCAGAAAGGTAGATTTGATCAGTAAGTTTAGAGACAGGGTATGTGATGATGGCAATGATGACGATGCTGTTAAATTCGCTATTCTGCATTTTATCTGTACGTTTATCTATTCCGGTGAAAAGAAGAGCTCATCAATTCCAAGGATACATTTTGATCTAGTTGAGAGCGGCCGGTACTATGAATACCCCTGGGGAAAAGATGTTTTCTCCAAATTGGTCAAAAGCATAACCAAAAAAATGGATGCAAAGAAAAAGTATTATAGAATTGATGGTATGTCTCTTGCCATTCAAATTTGGATATATGAATGTTGTTCTGCTGTTGATTCGAGTATTGCTGAAAAGAAGACCAATCATATTCCCAGACTAGTCAATTGGTGGACCAGAAACAACATAATACATTATGACTTCCTCATGGAAGGAATGTTCAGTAATAACGACAATCCAGTAATTTAACATATTTTCATTATTCAATTAGTATAAATATCGTTGTCTTTCAATATACTTATTAATTAATTATTATTATTTTGTGCGCAGTTAAAACACAAAAACATTCAACCTTCACTTAAGGAGATTGCATTTTATCAGCTTACATCAAAAAGTGATGCAATCCCCTATAATACCTTTCAAGAAGTTGGTGACAAAGTTAATGACGAAGATGATGATTTTACTTCAAAGCCTCCAAGTCATAAGCCACAAAATAAAGAAAAAGGTAAACAGAAGGTATCTGTTTCATTGTACACATCGATCAAAAAGATCAATATGCATACAAATTCGAGTTGTAAGGAGAAAAGTCCACCAGTATTGCATGATTGTCGTAAGGCAAAGAGTACACCCTTCAATTCTGCTTCAACTCCTGTGAAGAATAATGTACCAGTACATGAGTTGCATAATCGTCCTGATGATTCTGCTAACAGTACACCACTAAGAAGTTCGAACAAACTCAAGATACCAAGGCAGATGAAACTGGTCTTTTGAGACAAGATCTTGCCTCTTTCAAGAATTATGTAAGCAAGTTGTTACATTTTTTTTAGTTTACATTGTATTTCGATATAATCTTACACTTTATTTGATAATCAAGTTACTAATGAGTTCAAGGAGTTGAGCTTGTTTATACTGAAAATTTTTAAACAAGTCATGGATGCAGTTAACAAAAGCAGTCCTCAATCTGGAGCACCATGTCAGGTTAAGTACAACAATGTTAAATTACGAGAATACATTCACATATACAGGTTAACCAATGTTAGAAAACTCAATTATTTTTTGTATAACATAAACAAGAAGATGAAAGTAAATCTCCAACTCATGTACCTTATTGGTCGAAAAACAATCCGATGAAAGACGACAATCAGATCTTTACATTTCTGGATAAACCTCACTTTGGTATAAATGAGATACTACTTGAATTAAATTGTGTTTCTAATTAGTAGTTGATGTTGAAAAATGTTCAAGAATAGATACATCATCAGAAAATTTAAAGATTAAAAATAATAATTTTTATTGTAATATTGTTAGGATCGGACATCTCGATTCGTTCTCGAAGAACACGTCAAAGATAATGTCCAGGAATATTATCAGTCTGTCGAGATACACATACAAAATTCTTTGATGGTACATGAATAGTGTAACGACAAACAACCTGTTGGAATGCAATCATTTGAGATACTTTTTAAATTTTAATACAAATTTTTAAAATGTATTCAAAAAATAAGTAAATAAATTGAATACTTATTGTTTATTCAATGAACTTATAAGTTGTATTTACTTATTTCTAGTTTTTGTAGAAATATTTACATAGAAGGATATTTATTGTAGTATAATTATTTCAATGCCAACAATACATACGATACTTTGTAAGTAACCTACTGGTAATAGAATACATTCTAGGGGAAATAGAATATAATACTATAAATATGTATGTAACTTTGGTAGAACTCAAATGGTAGGATAAATATTAGATACTGTAAGTATTAATTAGTGTAATAATTTGATCTACTCGTATAAAATTATTTATGCGCGATATTCTGAATAATATATGTTATTTTTGACATTTCATTTCAGACAGGAGACACTAATGCCTTACAGAACGATGGAATCCAACAACCTCAGTCACAATTTGAGTTGCTCGATGTTTTGTTACCTAGCCTTGACACAATCAATCCCAAAAGTGTGTTGTTTATGATATTACACCCATGCAGTTCAGAGGATCAGACGTCCCGATCTATTGAATTCCTTTCCATACTTGACAAATATTAAATCATCATCTGGTAATTAATAATGTTTCTCCTCTTGTTGTCTTACCTTTCCCTTCCCGTTTTGTTTTTTTTAACACACACAATTTTTATGCAAAAGTGATGATAAAACAAGTCGAAAATATGTTTGTTAAAATTTGTGTGTCTGTATACAAAAAATTTCAGGCAACTCTTCCAATGTGGTTAAAATTTATGAAAAGAAACATCCTTTTGTTTTTGACTTCATAAGAGGGCCATATAATTATGATCTTTTTGACGATTACGTAATGTGACTTCGTAAAGGACTCCTTGCTAGGCATATGAATAAGTAAGTATATTTATTTCATATGATTAGATTTGTACACATAATATACTTAAATTTTAATTCTATTTGTTATCTAAAGGATGCACGTGAAGATCGGTATAAGTATAAAAAAGCAGAATCGGCGGTTGATATGGATTTGGGTCATCGGATATCAAACAAGAATTGGTTCTACTCTCTGTCTTATGATAAACAACTTCTGAATGATGAGGTAAACATATGAATATATACGTAAAAGGTATTGTTACTGTTTATAAGATGTGCACATAGTCGCTACAGATAAACTACTGTTGACTGTCTGTTCAAGTCAAAAATTGCTAAAATTTATGCCGCATATGCTCAAGTTGGAAGCAAGATATGTGTTGCAAATGTTGAAAGCGACATACGTGATTACATAAAAGAATATAGGTTGATGACTGTCATTCCATGAAATACAATCGATAATGTGTTCATACCAATGAATGTGGAGCATAAAAATCACCGGTGTTGGCAGTTTTGTCAATAGTTGAACAACACGTTTATGTATTTGACTTGTTGACATCCTTTGAATGAGATTAACGTCGCGGTGACTCAATTAAAAATAGAATTATTTTATAAAATTTTAAAACGAGTAATAGGGGTATTAAAAGGAGAAAAGGGAGTCGCCACCTAATTTTTAGGAAAAGTAGGAAATCAAGATAAATTAATTTAAAAGATAATCTACGAAACCAATTTTATTCTAGGTAAGGGGTTCAAATTATTTCGAAGGGAAGGGGTTAGGCACCCTTCGAAATCCACAGTTGTGGTTCCCGACTGAGTTCATTTTGAGGAGGAGAATAAAATAATGTACAAATATAATAAACAGGCAATATACACAATAAAAATAAAATAATAATATCGGCCTAAGGTTTGCCTAACATCAATATATACAAAAATAATGAATTGAAAAATATAATTCGAACTCCTTTCGAATAGCTTCAAGGAATCAAGTCTTGGGTACCTGTAAACAAACTTAATAAAAGTGTTAGTAATAAATAAATATAAATAAAATTGAATACATGAAATAATAATTTAAAAATAAAAACCCGTCTTATTAACATGGGAGGCCTTGGAAATCGACAGTTATTTCTTCATCGGCCAATATTAATGACAAAGAATATAAACATGAACTAAATTTCCGTCTTTTTTAAATGGGGAGGCCTCCAAAACCGACGGAGAAATTTTCTCATGGCAATTTTAACAAATAAAATATATGAACTTAACGTCTTTTAATATGGGGAGGCCTCCAAGACCGAAGGAGAGATTTTCTCATTGGCGATCTTCACCAATAACATTACTTTAAACAATAAACCAAAATATTAGTGGTTTGATGTGTGACTGACCAAAACTTCACAAAGAATAATAAAATCTAGCAATAAAGATATGCGAAAATATCTAAAACATTAAAACATAAATAGTAAATAACAATAATAATACTAATAAATAATAATAATGATAATAATAACCAAAACCAACCTTCAACAGATAGAAAAATAAACTAGGAGAAAATTATAGTGATGACAGTCAATCAAATATCACAAAATAAATCAAGAATTAAAAAAATAGTAACCAAAAATATTAAACAAATAAAAAAAAAAGAGAGAACAACCACAAGAATATAATCATGATAATGCAAAGCAAAGAAAATAAAAACTAAAGCCTTTGTAAAATAAGAACAACCATTAAAATGAAATAACCGTAATAAAACGAACATAGCTCCAAAATAATAATGATATTAATACCACTTATAATAATAAAAAAAATAATAAAAGCAATAACAACATTAAATCAATTCAACAAAGCAATAAAACAGTGATGTCAACCATAGAAGAAAGAAAAAGTAAAATAAAATGTGAAAACGAATAGTAAATACAAAATAAGATCAGAAATATAACAAACTCAAAAACTCAAAGCAAAATAGGACAAAGATGGAATTTAAATCTCACAAAATCAATACAAAACAATGAATAAGATAAATTAAAGCTTAATTGCCTGAGTAAACTTTTCAACAAATATAGGTTCAACACAAACAATGAACAAAATCAACAAGAAATTATAAAATAGTTTAGGATTTCTACCAGAAATAAGGAGAAAACAGTGAGGCTTGTCGGAGTTAAGCACTTCCGGCCAGTTGGTGATTTCCATCTTCGTGGGTTGTGTGATCTTCGAAGAAGTACCTGCAAAATGAAGAAACATTGTGAAAGGGGACAGGGGAAGGGACTGGACGTGTTTTGGTGTCATTTCCAGTGATTGCTTTTCCGAAAAATGGAGAAAACAAAGAGAGGTTTGGTCTGGTTGTTGTGGGTCTGACGAGGAGGAGGAGAGACTTGTTTGGGTGGTTTGTTGGTTGGTTGTTTGATTGGAGCAAGGAGGAGATTTTGGTTGTTGCTATGAGGGAAAAAGAAAGGAAAATATAGACGATTTTCTTGTGTGTTTAATGGTTGTTGCTGAAAAAGAAGAAACACGGAAAGAGGTTTTTGATTTGGTTTTTTGGCTACTGTTTTCTGGTGAAGAAATGAGAAGGAAGAAAATGGGGATTTTGGGCTCACCGGAAAATGCTCGGGTGAGAGAGGTGGCCGGAAAAATATGAAGTACTATAGAAAAATCTTATGACTTGCAAAATCTGAAAAATCAACCCTAAAATTTTTTCACACCCAATATTATTCAACCCCCCCCCCCCCCCTCTTTAACCTAATGGGCAAATCTTTCTTTAAATAGGAATTGTTTTAAAAATGGGCCTAAGTTTTGGGCTTGAGATCGTGGCCCAAAAATTGTCGATTGATAAAATATCTGTGTATGTAAATTATATTCGAATTTGAATGAATTTTTAGACTGCGCAAAATATCAAAATGACTATTAACAATGTAACTGAGAAAAAATGAATATGAAAAATGTAATAAACGTAATCAATTACATGTAAAAAAATGCAATTTAACAGAATTAATGATTTTATAAAAAATGAACAAATATTTGAACGTCTGGCTGTGACAAAATAATTTAAACATAACAATCGATAAAAATCCTAATACTTTGAGAAAGAGGATGATTATCAACAAATTTCATTAAAATGACAAAAACATGTATTTTGAACTATTTAAAATAAAATACTCAAAATGTATTAATTTTAAAATTATAAGACCAAAATTTGGTGTCAACAACTTGCCCCTTTGTTTGATTAGGATCGATGAAAGAGATTCTGGTCAAACAAAGTTGACGAACCCAAATTTGCTTTGATAAACTTTGAACAAAACTATTGAGACGCTAGTAGAGCTTTTGAGCAAGACTGTACGTCCGCCGACTAGGCTGAAAATAATAAACAAAGATAGAAATTGATTGTAAACTGAGAATTTTCACATACCTTCGATGTTACTTGCAAAATTTCACAATGAAGGTGGTGTACCTTTTTGAAGAAGGATGATGCGAATAATATGTCATTTTGAACGAGGTGACAACCCAACTTGTCTTTTTGAAAGGCGGACGACCCAACTTGAAAATAACGTGTCACTTTGAACGAGGTGACAACCCAACGTGTCTCTTTGAAAGGCGGACGACCCAACTTGACTTTAACATGTCACTTTGAACGAGGTGATAACCCAACGTGTCTCTTTGAAAGGCGGACGACCCAACTTGAATTTAACATGTCACTTTGAACGAGGTGACAACCCAATGTGTATCTTTGAAAGGCGGACGAACCAACTTGAATTTAACATGTCACTTTGAACGAGGTGACAACCCAATGTGTCACTTTGAAAGGTGGACAACCCAACTTGAACATAACATGTCATTTGAAGGAAGATGACAACTCAATCTTGAACTTAACGTGCCATTTAAAGGGAGATGACAACCCAATCTTAAACTTAACGTGTCATTTGAAGGGAGATGACAATCCAATCTTGGACTTAACGTGCCATTTGAAGGGAGATGACAACCCAATCTTGAACTTAACGTGTCATTTGAAGGGAGATGACAACCCAATCTTGAACTTAATATGCCATTTGAAGGGAGATGACAACTCAATCTTGAACTTAACGTGCCATTTGAAGGGAGATGAAAATCCAATCTTGAACTTAACGTGTCATTTGAAGGGAGATGACAACCCAATCTTGAACTTAACGTGTCATTTGAAGGGAGATGACAACCCAATTTTGAACTTAACGTGTCATTTGAAGGGAGATGACAACACAATCTTGAACTTAATGTGTCATTTGAAGGGAGATTACAACCCAATCTTGAACTTAACGTGTCATTTGAAGGGAGATGACAATTCAAAAATATAATTTTAACTATGAAACGATCCAACAAGTTACTTTGGACAAATATGATGACATAAATTTAAATGGTGTCAGTTTGAAAGGTATGACGACCCAAATTTAAAAGATGTCATTTTGAATGGTATGACTATCAAAAATGTAACTTGAACTTTGAAGCGGTCCACAAAGTTATTTGGACAAATATGATGACAAAAAATTTAAAATTATGTCATTTTGAAGGGTATGACCGAAAAATAAAAATGTGTCATTTTGAAGGGTATGACTACCCAAAAATAAAATTTAAACTTTGAAATGGTCCACAGAGTTATTTGGACAAATATGATGACAAAAATTTAAAATTATGTCATTTTGAAGGGTATGACCGAAAAATAAAAATGTGTCATTTTGAAGGGTATGACTACCCAAAAATACAATTTGAACTTTGAAACGGTCCACAATAGTTATTTGGACAAATATCAACAATAAAACGGTCCACAAAATTGGTATGGACAAAAATTGAAAAGTGGATTTTAACCCATTTTTATTTTATGAACAATGAAATATATTTTAACTTGGTTAGCATCAATAAAAGTATTGTACAAAAGTTTCTCGCAATTCTTTATCTTTCAACTAAAATTGATTTTGAGGTAATTCCTATAGATTCAAGTGGTACCTCAAATGTACTTAAATAACGACAAGATTTGTTCATCTTATTTCAGAAAAAGTCTTTGAACTAGACCTAACATCATGTTTCAAGTGCCCTCACAAGAAAGAAATTTTTAATTTGCGCACATTTAAAGTGTTTTGATTTGGGAACATCTGAAAAAGCACACTCACACTCAGAATAATATTCAACACATGCAATTGTGATACCATAGGCTTGACCATCATGTAAATCTCCACTAATGTGAGAACATTTGAGTTGAAATCATGTAGGGCCCCGTTAATAGCTTATAATGTAGGCTTAGGGACAAGTAGGATAGTCATTGGGATAAAAGTGAATTATTCCCTTCTTGAGCATTGCACTAAATTGGTGCTTTCAACATTTGTTACGCTTTTAGCGTTTGATTCTCTTTGTTGCCCCTTCCTTTGCATTTTTTGACTTCTTTGAAACTTTGATTGTCCGAGTTTTTTCCCTTTTCATCATCTTTTGAACTTTCTCCTATTAGTTTGGAGTGTTTTTCTTCTTTTGTTGAAATTTTCTTGCTTGAACTTGTGGGAATTTTGAACGTTTTCTTCTTTCTTTGAAGTCATTTTTTGTATTTTTGACTTTCAGGGATGACCTTGATAACCTTTGTCTTTGACAAATTTGAACTTTGAATCTTTTTTGTAACTTGCACGTCTTCAGTGCGCTCAAGAAAGTCAGGCCAAAAGAGGGTTAGTGCATACAAGCACTTAAAAAGGGTATAGGCTAAAATGTGGTAGTCCAAAGAAAAGGTTTAAGGCTCAAAGTGGGACACACTAGGGATTAATGTCATTTGAAAGGCTTAAACGAGTCAAAGAAGGCCTACAATCATTTTTCAAATCAAACATTACTCAGAATTTTGCCTCAATAACATTTAGGCCAAGTTCTAGATCAACAATGCAAAACAATTGAATTTAATTCAAAACTCACCACACAATGCACATGAAATAATGAATCTGGTTTTGTTCTAATCTTGAGTGTATACAAGAAAATTTTACAAGTGTGACAAAAGTATGAATGAGAGGTACCAAAAAAGAATCTACGATTTAACAAGAAGTCAATCTTCTTTATTGTACAAATTATTTTCACATGCACACTTGAACTGTGTTGGCACTAACCAAGTCAAAAAATGATTTCAAAAATATAAACATTAAATGAATAAAAAATAAAAGATCTTTTGAATAAAGAATAACGAACTCAATAAAGGCTGCCTACGTATCTCATTGATGAGAATCAGGTCTGCGTAGTTCTTCCAGATATGACATAAAATCTATATTTGAGCAAATAAATTTTTGAAAGGAAAAATAATAGGAATAAAAAATCAATGAGCCACATTGAAAGGCGGACAACCAAATTTAACAAAAAATATTTTTAATTATTTAAAGAAAACTTAACAAGAATGAAGAAATCAGAGAGTCACATTGAAGGGTGGACCACCTAAATTTAACAAAAAGGTAACAAAAGTACAATAAGAAATTAATGAGTCACATTGAAGGGCGGACTACCCAAACTTAATCAAAAAAAAATTATTAATTAAAGAAAAAATAACAAAAGAAAAAAAAATGAACGAGTCACATTGAAGGGCGGACAACACAACTTTGAAAAAAAGTCAATTAAAATAATACTTTTTATGGAATCTAAGATAAATAAAAATCAAAGATATAAAATGAATGCGACATCATGTACAAAAAATTAATGCAAAATATACAAATTAATTCGGATTGAAGTCTTGTAAATTCTGGAGTTTGTGTACAACCTTGGTGAAATTTTTAGGGCATTCCTAAAAATTTTGCCCCTGTTTCAGCTTCAACAACCTCCGGTATTAAATCTTGTAACAACTATCTTCTTTGTAAAACTTTTGGAGACATCCTCAAAATTTTTGCCCCAATTTTCATTCTTAAAATTTGGAAAGCTTACGGAGAACATGACCGAGCCCTTATGGCGCCTACGTATCCTGTTGAAAAAGGAATCAGGTCAAACGTAGTTTCAACAAATTGTAACTCGGATAGAAAATGGACTGAGATTATGAATGTTCTAAAACTAGCTGACGAAGAGTGGTTTTGAATGAATGGGGACCCAAGCGGACAACTTAGGCTGGAACTCACGATAACCATTGGACGCATGACGAACCAATAAATTGTCGATCAAAGGGGTTGAGTATAGAAAATTCCGGTCTGCGGTTTCGCAAAATCGTTCTTTAATATACTATACATATATGTTGAAAAATGCCACGAATGCAATAAGAATATACAATAAATAATGAATGAATAATGAGTACAATATGACAATAATCAACAAAAAATACAAGATATAATGAATAACACAATAAAAGAATAATATCCTCAATTTGAAAAAATGAACCTATAATGGTTAGAACCTCAATGTCCCCAGCGGACTCGTCATTCTGTTAACATCCTTTGAATGAGAGCAACGTCGCGGTGACTCAATTAAAAATAGAATTATTTTATAAAATTTAAAACGGGTAAAAGGGGTATTAAAAGGGGGAAAGGGAGTCGCCACCTAATTTTTAGGAAAACAAGGAAACCAAGATAAATAAATTTAAAAGATAATCTACGAAACCAATTTTATTCTAGGTAAGGGGTTAGGTACCCTTCGAAATCCACAACTGTGGGAAGTGGCCACCTAATTTTTAGGAAAACTAGGAAACCAAGATAAATTAATTTAAAAGATAATCTACGAAACCAATTTTATTCTAGGTAAGGGGTTAGGCACCCTTCGAAATCTACAACTGTGGTTCCCGACTGAGTTTATTTTTCAAATTGAGGAGGAAAATAAAATAATGTACAAATATTGGGGTGGGCATAAACACCGGAAAACCGAAACACCAAACCGAACCGAATTTTTTCATAATTTTGGTTTCGGTATTTCGGTTTTCGGTTCGGTATTCGGTTTTGTTTTTTGTATTTTTCGGTATTTCAGTTCGGTTTTCGGTATTTATTATTTTAGTTTTCGGTATTTCGGTTTAAACCGAAATATTATACTATAATTTATATTATATTTATATTATATTAATTAATAATTATTAATGTTAATTAATCTTTTGAAAAAAGAAAAAAGAATGTGAAACCCTATTCCTATTCCCAATTTAATTTTTAATCTTCCTATTGTTTCTTGTGCAGCCTCTTCACTCTTCAGCCTCTTCCTGACTTCCTGTTCTTCGATTCTTCCTCTTCCTCTTTCAGGCACCAGCAGCCTGCCAACTGCCGCCCACCAGCAGCCGGCCAGCCACCGTCCACCAGCAGCAGCAGCCAGGCGCCGCCAGCAGCAGCAACAACCTGCAGGACTTCCTTCTTCAACCGGCGACCGGCGTCCGGCACCTAGTCCAGTCGGTCAGGTTTGTTTTTAAGTTTTTTTAAATTTTAATTTTCTTGATTTCTTCTTTGTTCTTTGGAGTAGTGACAGATAACAATAAAAATGATTGTCAGTAAGATGATTTCTTAAAAACCGAAATAAAAAACCGAACCGAACCGAAATATTTCGGTTCGGTATTCGGTACACAATTTCCAAAAACCGAAAACCGAAAAAACCGGAAAAAAAAACCGAAACCGAACCGAAATACCGAATGCCACCCCTAAATAAACATGCAATATACACAATACAAATAAAATAATAATATCGACCTAAGGTTTGCCTAACATCAATATATACAAAATAATGAATTAAAAAATATAATTCGAACTCCTTTCGAATAGCTTCAAGGAAGCAAGTCTCGGGTACCTGCAAACACACTTAGTAAAAGTGTTAGTAATAAATAAATATAAATAAAATTGAATACATGAAATAATAACTTAAAAATAAAAACCCGTCTTATTAACATGGGAGGCCTTGGAAATCGATGGTTATTTCTTCATCGGCCAATATTAACGACAAAGAATATAAACATGAACTAAATTTACGTCTTTTTTAATGGGGAGGCCTCCAAAACTGACGGAGAGATTTCCTCATTGGCCAATTTTAACAAATAAAATATATGAACTTAACTAAATTTTCGTCTTTTAATATGGGGAGCCCTCCAAAATCGAAGGAGAGATTCTCTCATTGGCGATCTTCACCAATAACATTACTTTAAACAATAAACCAAAATATTAGTGGTTTGATGTGTGACTGACCAAAACTTCACAAAGAATAATAAAATCTAGCAATAAAGATATGCTAAAATATCAAAAGCATTAAAAAATAAATAGTAAATAACAATAATAATACTAATAAATAATAATGATAATAATAACCAAAATCAACCTTCAAAAGATAGAAAAATAAACTAGGAGAAAATTATAGTGATGGCAGTCAATCAAATATCACAAAATAAATTATGAATTAAAAAAACAGTAACCAAAAATATTAAACAAATAAAAAAAAAAGAGAACAATCACAAGAATATAATCATGATAATGCAAAGCAAAGAAAATAAAAACTAAAGCCTTTGTAAAATAAGAACAACCATTAAAATGAAATAACCGTAATAAAACGAACATAGCTCCAAAATAATAATGATATTAATACCACTTATAATAATAATAATAAAAATAATAAAAGCAATAACAACATTAAATCAATTCAACAAAGCAATAAAACAGTGATGTCAACCATAGAAGAAAGAAAAATAAAATAAAATGTGAAAACGAATAGTAAATACAAAATAAGATCAGAAATATAACAAACTCAAAAACTCAAAGCAAAATAGGACAAAGATGGAATTTAAATCTCACAAAATCAATACAAAACAGTGAATAAGATAAATTAAAGCTTAATTGCTTGAGTAAACTTTTCAACAAATATAG
The DNA here is from genome assembly GCA_016801875.1 of Solanum sitiens. Lineage (NCBI taxonomy): Eukaryota > Viridiplantae > Streptophyta > Magnoliopsida > Solanales > Solanaceae > Solanum > Solanum sitiens. The sequence continues at coordinate 1,954,317 of JABWTJ010000135.1, read as the reverse complement.
GTTCAAGACAAACAATGAACAAAATCAACAAGAAATTATAAAATTGTTTAGGATTTCTACCAGAAATAAGGAGAAAACAGTGAGGCTTGTCGGAGTTAAGCACTTCCGGCCAGTTGGTGGTTTCCATCTTCGTGGGCTGTGTGATCTTCGAAGAAGTACCTGCAAAATGAAGAAACATTGTGAAAGGGGACAGGGGAAGGGTCTGGACGTGTTTTGGTGTCATTTCCAGTGATTGCTTCACCGGAAAATGGAGAAAACAAAGAGAGGTTTGGTCTGGTTGTTGTGGGTCTGGCGAGGAGGAGGAGAGAGTTGTTTGGGTGGTTTGTTGGTTGGTTGTTTGATTGGAGCAAGGAAGAGATTTTGGTTGTTGCTATGAGGGGAAAAGAAAGGAAAATAGAGACGATTTTCTTGTGTGTTTAATGGTTGTTGCTGGAAAAGAAGAAACACGGAAAGAGGTTTTTGATTTGTTTTTTTGGCTACTGTTTTCTTGTGAAGAAATGAGAGGAAGAAAATGGGGGTTTTGGGCTCACCGGAAAATGCTCCAGTGAGGGAGGTGGCCGGAAAAATATGAAGTACTATAGAAAAATCTTATGACTTGCAAAATCTGAAAAATCAACCCTAAAATTTTTTCACACCCAATATTATTCACACACACCCCCCCCCCCCTTTAACCTAATGGGCAAATCTTTCTTTAAATAGGAATTGTTTTAAAAATGGGCCTAAGCTATGGGCTTGAAATCGTGTTCAAAAAAATTCGATTGATAAAATATTTGTGTATGTAAATTATATTCGAATTTGAATGAATTTTTAGACTGCGCAGAATATCAAAATGACTATTAACAATGTAACTGAGAAAAAATAAATTTGAAAAATGTAATAAACATAATCAATTACATGTAAAAAAATGCAATTTAACAGAATTAATGATTTTATAAAAAATGAACAAATATTTGAACGTCTGGATGTGACAAAATAATTTAAACATAACAATCGATAAAAATCCTAATACTTTGAGAAAGAGGATGATTATCAATAAATTTTATTAAAATGACAAAAACATGTATTTTGAACTATTTAAAATAAAATACTCAAAATATATTAATTTTAAAATTATCAGATCAAAATTTGGTGTCAACATGACTTATACAGTGCAACAGGTCATAACTCTTATGTTAGGGATGAAATTCAAAAGCTTGATCAGCTTCTACCAATGTCTATTTCAATGGAGCTTGCCAATAATTCAGATGATACGCACGATCAGCACATAACATACACGTGACGTATGTGGAGGATATACCTCAACAAGGATCAGATTACTTGTAAGTATAAAAAGTGTCTTAATTTACTTTTTAAATAAATAGTATCCTATTTAATAAGTAATGTATCTTTCAGGGATTGCGGGATATATTTGCTAGCATTTGTCGAGTACCTAAGTGAGGGTGAAGGTATTCCAGTTCAATACCTTGATTCTAAGTTACATCGCATCAGATAAGATATACTCTTGTGGGAATATGCAATGAAAAAGATGAAAGAAGGGTCTGTTAGTGAGAATGAGGCATCACCTAGAATAATGAGGCCACCCGCAAGAATCGATAATAGTCAAGTTGTTCTGATTGATTAGTATTTTTGTAGTAGTTATCTTGTTGAACTTCTATTTTATGCTTATGGTTAAAACTAATACTTTACTTTTTTTGTCAAACATGATCAACTCTTCTATTTAGATAAGATCATGTTGATTTTCTGTTTTTGTTTCAGTTATTGCATCTAATATAATGGTAGGAAGGGATCGATGTATGTTTGTAAAAATGTCCAGTCAATTTGAACACATACATTTGGAAATCTAACTTTGTTCAGTTGTGTGTTTTTTCATCAACATACTCATAGTATTAATGTATATATAATTTTTTTCATATCAACATATACACAAGTATTACTATATCAATTTGTTTTCAGTTCTTAAATTAAGGATATTTGGATCCTTACATTCTTAAAAGTGATAAACGTTAAGTAATATGTAAGCGTATACAGAGAAAATTATTCCTTATTTTTTTATAGGTCGTGTGTTGTATTAATCAAATATTTAACTAGTATAATTGTTTTATATGTGTATTCACCAACATATTCTCAAGTATAACCATATTCATGTATTACCAGTAGTTTGTGTGTGTCAATAATTGTTAGTAGTATCAACTTGATATTTGGGTATTTATCGATTGAAAAATTTGTATTAATATTTAATATTGAGATAATATTCAAGTTAATTTATAATTGTATTTAAGCAAGCAAAAACAAATATTTCAAAAGGCAAATAAGTCATTTATTCAACATAACAAAATTTAACTAAAACAACACTTCAGCAGTGGCATGTATCAGTTCCTATGCATTCTGTGTTGCAGTTCGACATGAACGCCTATTATGACCTCGTTGTCCACATGTACTACAATAATTGATACCCTTCCTTTTGCTCAACTCGCTAAATGACTTCTCTCGTTGCTTCTTCAGCCATCCTGGAGGTCGCTTGTATTTTAGTGGCAACACAACTTCGATAGCAATGTGTTCAGGTATATTACATTCACTTTTGTCAGGGAGAGGGAGAGGATACACAGACACTTTATATGTTTTCAATATTGTTTCTGGCTTGTAAAAATCTGAACAATATTCATCAGGAAGCATGTGATTTTTGTTCAACACCCTCCACGCATGTGAGCACGGTATACCATCTACTTGAAACATGTTGCAACCGCAAGTCTTCTTTTCCAAGAATACGATATAACTCTTCCCTTCATCACTTACTAAATAAACGTAATCAGTTGAGGGACAACCTATAATCAATACGTAATTTCATTTATACACTCCATATGAAAGCAAATACGCTTTAATTACTTAAATAAATGAATACATAATCAATTGAATAAGATAATTTTCTCATAAAAATTTAACTTTTCTTCAACATACATGCCATTATACGCCCAAATTTTGATTCATTAAGCACAAGCATCTCCTGAAACTTCTTCCCAAGTAGTGTAAAAGTTCATGCTGCATTCTTTCGATTTGTGCAATTCAATATAGCAAATATCAAGCGCACTTGTTCAAGAAAGTCGAATAGCGATAATTCTCTTGCTGCTATCAACGTCGAATTGATGCACTATGCAATATCTGATGTCATCACCCAACCACGAGGAACTGGTGCATACAACCTTGCCCACTTCTCATATCCAACAAACTCGAAGTAGTTCTTCACCCTTACATCAAACTGCTCAACCCTTTCATTAGCTTATCAAAATCACTTTGAGTATATGCTTTTGCCATAGTGTAGAATACTTCACTCACTTGATCATTTGATTTTCAAAAATTCTTGCATACATTAGCCCACAAGTGTCATATGCAGGCGTAATGTTGAAAATTATTGTATATAATAGATACGACCTTTGTAAAGCCCCTAAAAATGAACTAGATGAAACTAGAGCCTAACATGTGTGTAATGATGTTTTAAAGTCCTAAAATGGTTGATAATAGTGTTTATAGACAGTATATAAAGTTTGAAAGTGTTTAGAGGTCAAACGTCCAAGAATGTCCAAGACGTCCTGAAACTAGTCGAAGTTAAACTAGTCTGTCGTAGTATTTTGTAGTGGAGTTTTTGGGGGATGGTTTGAAGGTGAAATTGAGTATCGATGGTTCTTATAAATAGACTTACATGTAACGTTCGAGAACGACGCCCCGGGGACCAGCATAAGGGTCCCTAAGGAGGACCCAAACATGGTCCAAGCAAGCTGCCGCGCCAGCCAAGAATGGGCAGTGGCTGCGCGTCGCCCAACCTGCATTGAGAAGGAATTTTGCCTTGCGACGCGGTGACAACACGAACCATTCTGTCCCAAAATTTTCTAGAACCAAGAATTGAAAATGCCTCCGCGACGCGCAGTAAACTCCCAGATCTGGTCGCGTCGTTTTTAAGTCAAATTTGAATTGGTTAAAATGTCCATTAAGTTCAGGGGTCTTTTGGGTAATTTTGTGATGACTTATTGACGATTATTGAGTCTTTTTAAGCCCCTAAACTCACCAGTCAAAGCTAAATCCTCAACTCAAAACAAAACCTCTCCATTCCTTTTCTCCAAAAACCTCCATTGAAGAAGGTTTGAAGCTCAAAGGAAGAAGACTGATTTTCCAAGATTTTTCTCCATCAATTTCTTGGTCTAATCTTCTATATTGAGGTATGACTTTCATCATTGAATCTCTTTTCTTCAAGGATCCAAGCTTCAAAGTGGTTTTCAAAGACTTCTCGAAAAGATGAACTTCAAAATTGTAATCTACCCATGGGTTCTTGCATAAAATATTTTGAATCATTGTATTATGATTGAATTGATGTTAATTTGATGATTTTAGACTAAAAACTCTATAAACCCATGCAAATCATGAAACCCTAGTTTTGACTATTCTATGGGTGATTTGATTATGTCTGTACACTATCGAATTCTTGTGTAGTTTGATTAGGGCTATTGAATTATGAAAGAATCATGCTAGAATTGTAAGTAGGTTGTCCTAATTTGATAAATTCATATTGTATTATCTTGGATTCATTGTATATTAAGTTTATTGGATTGAATTGGCGACTATGGTTATTGGTAAGAGCATTTGTATATCTAGTTGGTTGAATTGACTATGGATTGGAGTTGTGAGATTGGATTAGTGGTATGTTGACCTAACTTTATCTATATTGTGTAGTATAGGTCTTATATGATGATGATGTTTGGTATGGTCCACTTATGATGGCGGTGCTTATGTGTTATACTTGTGAATAATGTGGCCTCGTTGTGAAACAATGTGGCCTTGTCGGTATTACTTTATGAATTATGGCTTTATCAAGTTATAACTTGAATATGTTGTGTGTATCGTGAAAGTCTTAATGCCTTATGTGTATATGTGAAGTCAAAACATGAGTTCTTCTAGTTGATGATATGTGTCTCTAGTAGGCTATAGTGAAGTTGCTATATGTATTACTTGATGTTGAAGTATGATGCTTCTTGATGAATTATATGAGACTTGTGATTACTTAGGTTGATGATACTATAGTAGTGAATAGGGTTATCTATAGTTGACATTGATTGTTACTATGCTTCTTGAATGATATGTTATATCGGATATGGTGAAGTATGTGTGTCTTGTTTTGATAGACTTGAGTCCCTTACTTGATACATGTGAAATGTGAATATGGATTCTTGACTTAGTATACTTAAGCTCCTTAGTGTTGTATGTGTGATTGACACGTGACCTTTAACATAGTCAAGAAGGTCCTTATGTGGAACCTTCAACCTAGATGAAAGGTTATGATATCCTTGAAGTTGAAAGTCCTAATGGTATCCTTCTTGTGTGAATGATGGACTTAGGGTTGGTTGGCCTGAACGACATGAAATCATCCTTAAGAATGTCACTGAGCTATCCTTTTAACCATTGTAGGTAGCCTTAGTGGACCCTCTTTGGTAAGGTGTAATGTGACTAGGTTATGAACAAGTTATGGTACCTCTTTATATACTTCTTTATTGAAATACTCTATGAGAACAAAGGCTAGCACCGAGAGAGTATTCTTGGGAAGTTGCTCTAACTAAGATGACATTAGAGAACAAAGAAACCCTCGATATTCCTTAACCATGTGCCTACATAGGATATGTCCTAGTTCTACCATTAGCAAGTAGAACACCCTTATCGGAGTAGGTTATGACTCCGGATTCCATGCATAGCTAGTATGGTCTATGTTGGTTATTGCCTATTCTCATCATATGGGATATATACTAGTGTTGGATAAGTAATATAAAGTTTAGGTAGTGAAATGAGACGTTATCTAGACAATTCACGATTAGACTTTGAAGATGTTGGTGTGTGAGTACCCTAGGTCTTATCCAAGACCATTATGTGAATGTCCTTGATTGTTGAATGTCTTTTAAATGGACTAATGAAGATAATTACTTAAGTTAAAAAACATATTAATGAATAAGTACCTATCTAGAGTAGCGTTAGGGTTGCCTAGTTAAGGTGTGGATGGGGCATATGAATGGTCTCTTCATGTCTTACTTAGGGGAGTCTTAAGAGTAACTTTAGATAGGAAAGTAGATTAATGAAATGGTAATAATCTTATCTTAGGTAGTCTAAAGGATCTCTTTGGTGTGTGTGAAAGGATTGTATGGGCGGCCGCTTCATAACTCACTCAAGTGAGCCTTTGAATAACCTTTGATAGGAGGGTCTCATGTTTATATGTTTTATTGATGCTATATTTTGATATGTGACTTATATGTGAAGTTGGTATGCCATGTGGTTCTTCTATATTATGATATGATGGTTTACTCAAAAAGAGCATATTTTATACAAATGTCCATTTTATCATGATTTTATGCATTATTTCATACTTAGTACATACATTGTACTAATTCCATACATTTTGTCTATATCTAAAGTTGTAGGTGGAAGGTGAGAGGCGTCTTGAAACAAAGCTTGGAAACTAGGACTCTTTCCAGCAAAGTTGGGGTATGTCCTCACTTGATTCGAGGAATTACTATCTTTAGATTTCTTTTATTCAAAGTATTGTAAGAGACTATGTATTTCTATATTTTGATTGTATGGGTCGTGTCCCAAGTATTCTTGAGTCTAAGATTGGCGTATGTTGAGAATTAGTATTTTCTATCATTTTATATGATAGATGTTGTGAAATATTATTCGTGTGAAATGTTTTAATTCTGCACTACTTTTTATACATGTATGCAATGAATGATGTCTAAGGGCTTGTACAAGACCTCGAGAGGTCAAGTACTTTTCATACATGTATGCAATGAATGTTATATCTTTGCTGCATTTTCCTTCAATATTTTTGACTCTAATACAATGTCCAAATATTGTATAGTCATTGCCTCATCAAAGTCCACCCGAATTCATCTGCACATTTTCCATGCCTGCGCACCACCGATGTCCTGCCACTGCCTTGCTTTGGTTATGATAACTTTTAATTCACTCGTGTCATTTCTTGTTTTCTTGCTGCGTTTCATTCACAATTGACAATGCTTCAATTTAGTTCAGCTCAATTTTCCCGCATTTGACCGGACCATGTGATTTTCGCATGCCAACTTTGTCCACAATCGATATCGGCTAAAGCCCAAGTCATGTCATGGGTTGTTGCCTTGCCAACGCCCATGTCATGTCTTGACACTGTCGTACCAACATATTTTGAACCCAATTGATCATTTCAACACTCTGCTCACACAACGCATGACTAATTCCACCCGCATTTTGTCCTTTGGCAAAGTCATTCATGCCAACCCTTTGTCATGCCCATGTCTATGTTGAGTCACTTGGTCAGGACCCTTAGAGATACCTTGACTATTCTGAATTTGAACCATGTTGACACTTTGTGCTGATGTGGCACAAAAAGTGTAATCCACACCTTCTTAGGCGTGTGAATCATGTAATTAACACATTTTTATTTTTTATTTTATTTCCATTTTTTTTTTGAGAAAATGCAAAAAGCCCCCAATCTATAGTCGGATTTCCAACTACATACTCATACTTCACGGGGGTTCTATTACCCCCTTGAACTATTTTAAAGTGAAATTATTTGCTCCCTAAATGCTGATGTGGCAAAAAAGATGTAGTTCACTCTCTTTGGGAGAGTGAGAGATAAAAAGATACTTAAATATTAACTTTATAAATATTTAATTTATTTCATATTAATATTATATTTTTTTGTAAAAAAAGAAAAGAAATTATGTTTCCTTTTATTCTTTTTATCTTTATTATCTTTTCCCTTTAATCTTCATCAGATCCATAGATATTGGTGGCTCACCACCGCCCTCCTTAACTTTTCATCACTAAGTCTCATCTTCAAATCACATGTTTTTCATCATATCTCCACTTTTCAAAATTTTGAAAATTTGTTGGTTGCTCAAAATCAAAATCAAAATTAAAAGTTAGAAGAATCGAACTTTAGACTAGTCGTTAATGGAGGAGTTCACTAAGTAGTAGATTCAATTAATGGAGAAAAATTTATTAAAGAAATCTTTTGGTAACAGACCCTTTGATGAAGAAGACCCACTGATTGAAATTGTTGTAAACATCAATTGAGTTTCTCATATCAATCTTTGAGAAATGTTATAATAGCGGAAGAAGAAGCAATATCAGTGATAGAGTTTTTAGAACGAGATTTCCTAGTGTTTAGAATTTCGATGAAGGTTGAAGATGTGGTAGTGTCAAATCTAGAGAAGCTTCAAAGAAAAAGAAATGGAGGAATGGAAAAGAAAGAGAAAAGGAGAAGATGAAAATATAAAGAAAAAAATAAATGTAAAAGAATAATTTTTTTTTATATATAAAAAAAGAGTAAATATTACGTGGCAGTGTGTGTAGACCACTGCCTAATACAAATATGGGCGTGAGTTTATAGGGGGCTAGATATTTCACTTTTAAAAGGTTGAGGGGGTGATAGGACCCCCGTGAAAAATAAGTGTGTAGTTAGAAATTCGGTAATAGCTTGGGGGGGGCTTTTGGCCATTTTCTCTTGTGTTTTTTTTAAAAAAAAATACCAATCTTCCTTTCTTCTTTATTTTTCAAAATTGCAGACCTGCTTAAAAAATGACGTCCTTACAACACCATATGCTTAAATTTGATAAGAATTTCAACATTACAGGCAATAAAAAAAATTCAAATATCATTTTATTCCTCACATTTCAAACCCTAACATATTAGTTTCATCATATATGTACTTATGGTAACAATAATTTCCATCTGGAGGAGATGAATCCTAGTTTTGTTGTCATTTTTAATTATTTTTTTTTTGATATTGTACTAATTTTTCGGATGTAGAACTACGTAATTTGCCTTTTGCCGGAATAAATGAAGACCACCATTCACATTCTCTTCTTGGAAAAATTGGAGACCATCATCCACGCCTTTTTTGTCGGAACAAATGGAGTCCACTATTCAAATTTTCTTTATCGGAAAAAGTGGATACCATAATCTAAGTTTTTTGCTGAAAAAAATGGAGATAATAATCTAAAAAAAATTTGTCGAAAAAAATGGAGATTACCATCCACGTTTTTTGTCGGAAAATATGAAGACCACCACAATGCCCCTGATCCACACCCCGTCTTTCTCCACAACAAAGCAGAAATAAAAAGTAAATTTGAAATCAAAATAAAAAGAGGATGAACTGATGTTATTTTATTTTTTAAAAAGAAAAAACACTATCAATTTGAGATTGTGGTATTGTCGGGTGTAGGGATGGGGTGAGGGTGGTAAAATTGATTTTTCTATTGTTTTTTTTTTGTTGAAATTCTTTTCTTTTTAGATTTAGATTTATTTTTATTTTCAAAATTCATTTATATAATTATTGTAAATTTAAATGTCACGTGTCTTCATTTGATTTGCTATTTTTCCACATCAATTGCATGTGTATTACATGCATTTTCTCTTTTTATCATGACTTAGAAAAATGCTTTATAGGTATTTATTTTATAAGGTTGAAGTGTTTAATAGAAAAAGAGGCATGTTGAGGTGTCTAAGTGAATTTTGCGGACAACTTCAAGGGCCCGTGTATAACTTAAGCCTTCTCTTTTAGAGACAATAGTATCACTCAACCTGTTTTAATTTGTATGAGTTAGTTTGACTTGACGTAAATTTTTTTTAAAAACTAATGACTTTTTTGTGTTCCAAAATAAGTCATAAAAATTTGTGTTACCAGAAATTATTTCTTTAGGGGTAAAATGAGTATTTTAATGTTAAATTATTAGTAAATGTAGAAATATATCATTTTTTTAGACTGATAAAAAGAAATAAGTCATTTAAATTGAGACAAGTATTATTTTTCTTTTAAAGTATACTAAATATCTCAAAAGTCTTCTTCTATTCTAATTGGCATGTCATGTCATTAAACCATCATTTTTATAAATAAAAAAAATAGACTTATTTAACTCATTACATCACCTCTCTAAAAAAATCGTCACTTGCATGAAAGTTTACCACCAGATTGAAAAAAAAACAAATAATCGAATTTCTTAAGGATTTCTTACCCAAAAAATTTAATGAAAAAAACTTTATTGGTAATTAATCACCTGAGATTTTGAAATTTTGGTGTAAATCATTTGAAAATTTTGAACAAGTAATTTTCCATTAAAATATTCAAATAAACCCATAAGGTTGATATAGAGAAAAATTGGTGAAAAAAACAGAGAAATTTATTGTTTATTTATTATTTCAATATAATTCTTTTATTTTTATTCTTTCAAAATTATTAATTATATAATATTCTATCTTATCATAAAATTAAATGCCAATATATATTCTTATTTTATTTCAAATTCACAACAGAAGTAATAATTAGTTCGATTGCCTATTTTAATTCAAAAACACACACATTATACAAGATTAATATGCTCATTAATAAATATCAAAATTGGAGAAAATGGTCAAAGCCCCCCCCCCCCAATATATAGCCGGATTTTCACACTCATACTTTACCGGGGTCTATTTACCCCCTGGATATTTTTTTTACATATTATCTCGCCCTTATTTGCTGACATGTTAAAGAAGGTGAGAACAACTCCCTTAGGCGCGTAAGAATAGAAAACAAAATGTCACAAGTTGAAGAAAAGTACTTGTGTGAGTCCAAATCAGCTATACTTAATCCCCAATGGTATAATCTCATTCTCTCTCAAAATCAAACTCTTTTTTTCTTCCTCTTTGTTCTCAATTTTCAATTGTATATATTCCTTCATTCTCTCCCAAATCAGCTTAAAACATGAATTTACTTGTCAAAACATTCAATTGTAGTTTCAATTTCGAAAAATCTTGAAGCTTTAGGGATTGTAATTTCTCCGATTTCATAGTTAGGGTTCAAAAATTATTCTTCAAATTCATCATTTTTTTGCTTTTTTATGATAAATAATGAAAATGCGGACTTGAATAAGCTTTCTTAGTTGGGGCTCAAAAACTGTTCTTCAAATTCAATAGGAACGAAATCTCATATCATGAAAGAGAATGAGGTGAATATGGAGTGACTCAAAAAAGGTTAGGGTTTAGAAAAAGAAAGAGGTGTTGTAAAACTAAAGCAAAATAAGACAAGAAATATAAAAGATAAAGCAATAGAAATAGGGAGACAAAAGATGAGAGCATTTCTTATTCTTCCAAGTCTTCATCAAATCTTCAAGTGTATACAATAGGAACCCTTATGCCTCTATTTATAGTGTAACATAGAGGCATACAAAAGTTAGTCATAAACATGACATTAAACATGAATATAAAGAAGGAGGTTATGGAGGTGAAAGATTACAAGAATAATTATCATAAAGGTGGAAGTTATCTTCATAATGGAGGGAAGTAATGTAGTAACTTATTGGTGTAGTGGATTATCTTCATAATGGAGGGAAGTAATGTAGTAACCATTTTGTGTAGTGGACATTTACAATATATTATTTTATAATACTCCCCCTTGGATGTCCATAGATAATATGCCTCGTTAAAATCTTACTAGGAAAAAAACCCCGTGGGAAAAAAATCCTAGTGAAGGAAAAAGAGTACACATATCTTTGAATACGCTTTGAATGTTGTCTCGTTAAAAACCTTATCAGGAAAACTCAATTGGGGCAAAACCATGGTTAAGGAAAAGAGTACAACGCGTATTTTTCTCCCCCTGATAAAAACTTTACTTCATATCGTGAAAACAGTGCATTCCTGTCTTGCATCACAACTTCTCAAATATTGATGTTGGCAATCTTTAATGAATAAGTTTACAAGATTATTACTTGAACGAGTCTTTGAACGTCAATCTCACCATTTTATTGAAGATCACGTGTGCAAAATACTCTTGGTGAAATATGCTTTGTCGGATCTCATTTGATTGTATCCTCCCTTCAGTATTATTTTCGTATATAGTGGCTGGAATATCTTTTGCCAAAGGAAAATCACATATTGATTGAATATGACAGATCATGATTCCAACCAAACACACTCCCAACTTACTTCATAGATCAATATTATTTCTGTATGATTTAAAGAAGTGATTACTAGTGTGATTCTTTGAATTTTCAATATATTATTGTGTCTCCAACTCTCCATATGCAAGTATTAGTTCATTTGTGATTGAGCTTTATGCAGATCAAATAAATATTCTGCATTTACATAATTAAATTATTTCTGACTCGGGAATTGATCATTTCAATTTTGTTGAAGCTCGTCTTTTCTTCTGAAAGAAAATCAGACATCTTCGATGTATTGAGTCACTTGCTTTGTTAGTTTCTTGTCATAATTGGAATGATACTATGACAATCTTTTCACATAACTTTCGTTATGTATATCAAATAATCTTCTAGCATTTGCATAACCAGCAAGATGTAAGTGCACAAATTGCACTAATACATGACATTTTCAACCATTTTCATGAGATCAAAAATATTCTTTCTCTGTGTTAAGCAGTCTCAAAACCATTGGGTACTCAATGGAATTGCTTTAACACCTTTTAAGTCTTTCAAAGATTTTTATTTAACCTTCATCATCAAGTTAGACATAATAATCATTCATTATGCATATTCAAGTATTCCATATATTGCCAGATTGAAACACGTCTTATTGCATCCACCACCAGAGAATATATCTCTATTTAATAATGTCAGAATTTTTGCGAAAACCCTTTATGCACCGAGGCACAAACCGTATTTTATATCTTTCGGTTATACTTTCGCACAATGATCATTTGTACCCCACTGACATATATTTTGATCTATAAACTACAAGTTCAAAAATATCACTTTTCTAAGTGAAACAAAATATACTTGAATAGTGCATTTTATTTGGCTAATCATTTATCTGTCCACACTATATGACAGATTCAAATTTAAGATCCTCGTAACCATTTATAGCATTGAGTGCTACTTCTATATCAAATATACCGTCGACGGTCATTTTGATTTCGATTCCAAAATGACATAACTTATCGAGATCTCTTCATTTCTTTTCATCATTTTCAGGTACCTGAACCTTTGCCAAGGTTTTATGAAGTGTTATGTCACAGTGCTCTTTCAAAGCACTTGACCTCATTATCAGGACCATTTTGATAATTACTCCTCTCCTTCCTTAAGGAGCTTTACGATTGGAATCGATTGGTCTATCACGCTTCTGGTGTACAATAGACTTTGTCCTCCAAGGACTATTTATATCAAGCATTTGCAGTTTAATCAAAAAATTGGGTCAAAAAATACATCTGACAAATTATTTGCAACATTTTGCATATGAATTATCTCTTGAATTTCAAGTCCATTTTTTTAACGAGGATCGAGGATCTAGATAATTCATTTCACACAAAAATCACAGTTGCTAAACATATCTCCCCCTAATGTTATGATATCTAACATTTACCCCCAACCTTATTTGGGGATCCATCTTTGTGCGTGGTGGAGTAATAAAATCATATATGCAAACATCACATTTTTAGATGGAAATTATTTGGTTCCTGACCATGAACCAATTGTGATGGGAGAACCTTGTTGGCTTGATGCATACATTTTAAATAAACTCATCTCATACCAAATTTTATTTGAGAGATTTGTTCTCATAATCAATGGTCTAACTATAATTGGAGGCAAACAATTTCTGCTAAACCAACCACCTTTATCAACATGACTTTATAGTTTGGAACTGTGCTCTTAATTTAATAATTCGAGCAAACAACCTTACAAAAAACATTTGTAAGTTGACACAAATGCACATGTGACCATACCATAGATGCATCTACTAAATCATAATAGTAAACGGTCCACATGGCAGGTGAACGGACCCATATTCACCTTTTTTATATGTTCCAAGTAATTTTAGGGGATACAATCCCAACCTTAGCTGGTACAATGATCATTTTATCACGAGAACAAACTACAAAAGAGAATTCTTGAAGAATTTTTTATTTCTTCAACATATAGCCATGTGAATTCTCAATTTATTTTGAATCACATATGAATCGAAATGGCCAACCGATTATGCCAACTAGTATTTATTCTGGTAAACTTCTAATTTACTTTTGCATGTGATTCCATCATCATGCCCATGTTTGTATACAACAAACACGAGAAAAAAAATGGATGATCTTATACATAAATATTTATAATCCACTTTTGGTGTAATAATTTGAAGATATTATATCTTCCCATAATTTATAGTCTCAATATATTATTTTTTCTTTTCAATTCTTCCGAAACTTAAAAGTTTCTTTTGAGACTCACTACAACCTCAATATTATAAACAATTCCATTCCTCCGAATTTGTGTACTACCACAAACTACACACGCCATTCTTATGGTGACCATCTCCTTCAAGGAGAATAATATTATTATTGTCATGGTTAAAATTATCACATGCAAGACTTATTTCTTGACAACCAATGACAAATTTGTTTGGTCATAACCACAACCTTTATAGGAAAGAACTATTTCTTTCTTTTGTCTTTCAATAGTTCATAATTTAACATATCACAATATTTGTGTAGTACTAAATGACCATTTATGTCAAAATATTTTTTTTCAATATCTCAAACCTCCCGTAAAGGCAAGATGTGACATTTATCCAACAATTCATGGATATGTTCTTATCCATAAGAACACAAGTCACATTTTCTTTAAGAAATGAACCATAACCATTTGAACATGCCTTATAAGTTTTTATTAGAAACTCATTGTCATACTTTCACATTTATCAAATTTATGTGACTCACCTCAACATCACTTTAAGAGATCAAATGTACCAAATGTACTATCATTTTGTATTCTTTTATTTTGATGGAGGGTTTAAAAAACTTTCAAATTGGGTTGCACCAACTCAATATGCCCAATAACTTTTCATACCACTTTGATGACAAAAACCTACCTTCACACTTGAAGGACCATCTTAAGAACCCAAAATGTTCTTCCTTTTAATTACCACCATTGTTTATTAACATTTTACCACACTCATATTCATACATTTAACCACTTGTCATTTTCAGACATATTATGTCTTGCTACCACATTCACATATAGAATGGAGCAAATCAATTGGACAAATTTCATGATTTTGTCAAGAGCATATCAATTTGCTCAATCATTATTACATCGTCTTTATATAATATTGGGACTTAAACCCAACGTCTTACCCATAAGAAGATATTTTACGTCATTATTTGTTGGGACCAACCCAATATTTCATTATCATGATGCATCGGGACTCTTACTCGATGTATTGCCCTCTTGGTGCGATAGGACTTGAATCCTTCGTCTTACCCTCAATCAATGACATGATAAATCAAATATAACAGGATTCACCATTGAACCTTAAAAACAATATTGTCACTTTGTGGTTAACATGCACAAATAAATATAGAACAAAAAAAACACTACAAAAATATTCTCAACAAAGTATGTATCAATATCTTAAACTTGTCAAAATCAAGAGTTACATATAGCATTATATTATATTATGTTTGGTGCATAATTATTAAGGTAGTGAATTACCGTTATAAATCAAAGAATCAATTGCACACTAAGAAAATAATAATTCCAATTACACTAAATTAAAACTGCTCACAACCACCATTCTTTTTTCAATTTCTATGTGAATCCAAAATATTTCACACGCAAAATAAAATAATTTAAAAGCTTATGTAATAATCAAAACAGTGAGTATAATCATAAATAAAATATAAAACAAGTTTCACATACAAAAGAAAGTATTATATAGTCATAGATGAAAAACAATGCACATTAACAATAATATGGATCATTCACCTTGTTCGCAAGTAAAATATAAAATATATTCCAGAATAACTTATCTTGTTTCCGTGAGAAAATAAACACAATTATTTTACCTTCTTTTGTTTACTTTGCTTCAATCTTTCAATGGTAGAACAGTCGTGCTGATAACGTGTTGTAAAACTAAAGCAAAATAAGACAAGAAATATAAAAGATAAAGCAATAGAAATAGGAAGACAAAAGATGAGAGCATTTCTTATTCTTGCAAGTCTTCATCAAATCTTCAAGTGTATACAATAGGAACCCTTATGTTTCTATTTATAGTGTAATATAGAGGCATACAAAAAGTTAGTCATAAACATGACATTAAACATGAATATAAAGAAGGAGGTTATGGAGGTGAAAAGTTACAAGAATAATTATCATAAAGGTGGAAGTTATCTTCATAATGGAGGGAAGTAATGTAGTTGGAGGGAAGTAATGTAGTAACTTATTGGTGTAGTGGATTATCTTCATAATGGAAGGAAGTAATGTAGTAATCATTTTGTGTAGTGGACATCCACAATATATTATTTTATAACAAGAGGAAAATGGAAAGATTAAGGGAAATTTTAGAGTTATAGCGTCCATTCAATACTTGGCAGCGCGTGTAAAATAACATTTTATTATATCTGGTTTATGTGGACATGTCAGCAAATAAGGGTGAGATAATATGTAAAATATTGTTCAGGGGTAATAAGACTTCCGTGAAGTATGAGTATGTAGTTGAGAATCCGACTATAGGTTTTGGGGATGGGGGCTTTTAGCCATTTTCTCATCAAAATTGTTAAAAAAACTCCATTAAGGTGAGTATTTGGAGAATTGTAAGAATGAAGACACAAGAGCAAAAACTGTTATACTTCATTAATTCTTCAAGTGTGATACATTTATATAGTAGCCGATTTAATTACCGATGATTCTAGAAAATTCTATTCTAACTAATTTTCTATAACTAACTAAGAACTTGACCTTTATATATAATCATCATTTAGATGTGCTCACCACCCTCCCTCAAGCTGAAAATTAAAAAATATATATTTATCATTCCAAGCTTGTCAATTAGTGCTTCATGTTGCAGTCAGCCTATCCCTTTTGTTAGTAGATTAGTCTGTTGCTCTTTGGTTCCTATATGATGTGTTTGTACAAGTCCTTCTACAATATTTTTCCTTACAAAGTGACAATCTATGTCAAAATGCTTTGTTCTCTCATGTGCGACTATTTGTATGGCAACCTTACCATCACACAATAGTTTTACAATTTTACTTCTATTTCCAGCTCCTTGAACATGCCTTTAAGCCATACTATATGCTCCTGAACTCTGCTTCTGTAGAGCTTCTTGACACAATACTTCGTTTCTTTGACTTTCAATAGATCATTGCATTGCCAAACTTTATTGCATACTCTGTTATTGTTTTCATCGACTCCACACAAGCTCCCCAAAATCACAGACTGCTACCAACTTTGAACACTGTTTGCTTGGCATGAACAATCTCTGTCATACGGTCCTTTAATGTATGTTACCACTCTAATAGTTGCTTTCATGTGTGATTGTTTTGATGAGTACATGTATTGATTTAGCATCTGAACTACAAAGGCTATGTTTGGCCTAGTCATAGTCAAATATAGTAGTCTGCCTACTATTCTTTGATATTTTCTACAATCTCTAAGTGACCTATCTTCTGCATTAACATTTTTTTCCTATGCATTTATCAAACACAGAGTAGGTCGACTGGTGGTTGAACTCAAAAGGGGCGAATACTGGCTTGCACCCTGCCAATCCTAATTCAGACACAAGAGTAAGTGTATACTTTCATTGATTCATGAAAATACCATTTGTATTTCTGGGGAATTCCCAAGAAATATTTCAACTCTTCATGATCTTTCATTGAATTTGTGTTGCAGGTCTTCTGTCACTTATTGTATGAGTGTTAAACTACTTTCAATTATTAAAAGATCATCAACATAGATGTCTTTTTCTTCATAAGCAATAAGAGAATAAAAGGAGTGAACCTTAACTTAAAATTGATAGAGCTTATAGTATTTTAGCATGTCTCTTCTACCAAATAGTCTCCTCAAACACGAGACGCTGAACCAAGGAAGAAACCATTTTAAAATTGCAATGCAATGATGGAATTAACATTACACTTATTTATCTTATAATTAGTTACCCATATATACTTCTACTTCTCTAGCAGACTCATATCAACAACCACTACACACAAACAAATCATTTCCGAAAATTTCAGCAACAACATCATAAATACTTCAAAAACAGCTCAAGATTACATAACTATCCAAATACGATTTTTCAATCATCTATTCGTGTTCTTGCTTATATACCATAACTATAAATTGGACTCACTCAATTGTGAGAATTATTACCTCCAACAAAAGCAAATCCACCTAAAAGAACGAGACTCCATGACTATGAATATCCCTTCAGATTATAAACAACGAGGAGGAAAGAAGTAACACAATATCTATGAACATTCTGAGGGTGAAATCACGTTAAATTTTGTAGATCTTTGTGTTGGATGATAGGGGAATCTTTAGATAGGATTTAGGACTGTTTTATTCTTATTTGGTCGAAAAAAATGAGATAAAACGAAAAGAAATCAAATATTATAAAAGTAAATCCACATAGGGGCCAGGGGTCCACCTTCACGTGCCTGCTTGTACAGTTTCACTAAAATTTGAATATCTCTCAATTCTTAAGTCGTATGAACAAATGATTTAGTGCGTTGAAAAGTAGACTCGTAGACCTTTGATATGGTATATTGGGGTTCCTGTAAAGCTTTACAGATTGAGAGAAAAGCTCCAAGACATTTAACCCAAATTTTAGAAAGTTTATCAAAGAAGCTTACTCTAACCTTTATTAACTTTTATTTCCCAATTTGTTTGACTTCAAAACTTAACTTACGATCATTGGACGACTATATCACCTTATAAAACATCCTTCTTATCATATAAAACATTCTTTGTCGTACCCTAAGGGGTCGTTTGGTGTGATGGATAAGAGGCATTAATCATGAGATAATTTTTAGTGGCCTTTAATTCATTGTTTGGTTGCAATGGCAGGGATAACTTATCTCAGAATTAACAAGTAGTCCTGAGACAAGTTATCCCTCACTAGGGGTGGTATAGTAATCGCACGATAAGTTATCCTGAGATAAGGTGAGTAAATTAACAAAAATATCCCCTTAAACTCTCTTTTATACACCACTATTACATTCAAACATATTAACATAATTTTAAGCAACATTTATATTAATATTCACAACCTTAATTATTCATTGTTTTTATGATAAATATATTTTTATATTAAAAATTTACATTATATAAATACAATTTTTATTTGTGAATATATTATAAGTTGAATTATCTGCGTAATTATTATTTATTTATATTTTGATTTCTCTTAAAATGTTCATTCCACTATTAAATTACATATTTTTCATTAAATAGTTTATTACTCACTTAAAAATTAGAGTACATTTTATCTATAATTAAAATGTAGATAACTTTGATGATAATTTTATTTTTACTTTAATAAACTTAAAATGAAAGTTTTATCTTTAAGTTAAATAAGATGAAAGTTTTATTTTTAAACTAAATAAGATAGAAGTTTTATTTTAAAACTAAATAAGATGGAAGTTTTATTTTTAAGCTAAATAGAACATTTTATTTTAAGCTAAATAAGATGAAAGTTTAATTTTTAAAACACATGACACAATAATGAAAATGCACACACAAAAATATTTAAGCTAAATAAGATGAACATTTATTTTTAAGACTGAATTACTAAATCTTGCAAAGAAAATGTAAAAAAGAAACTAAATAAGGTGAGGGTACTTTTGTAAACAAACAACTTATTATAAAAAATTATACAATAAATATAAGTTTAAATATGACAAACCAAACAAGCAATAAAAACTAAATCTAGCATATTCCGTAAGTAGTGTATTCAAACCAAACGACCCCTAAAGGTACTGGTTAACTTAGACCTTCCGAACGGCAGGGTGTTAAAAGAGACATTCTTTAATTCAAACTATTTAAGAGTATCCTTGATCCATAACGTTAGTATAATTTTTTGACTTTTATCACATCTTTGCAACCTTGTTCTCTTGACATGATACACAAAATCATATTAACCTCATAAACTCATATAATGACACACATATTATGCGAAAGAACAACAGGATCTCACATATACTACACACCGGATGAGAAATTAGAAAAAAAAAACTCCTTAATCCCTTTTTTTTCAAAATTATCACAAAGACAATACTCCGTAATGACTAATGTTTCATTCGATATTTCCTTCTTCGCTATTTCTTTATGAAAAAACAAATCAGTGGCATTTATTTAGCCGCGCCTCATAATCACAACAGTAGCATCAAACTGCGACTGCAGCTATGGTGATGCTTATGAGCAGCCCCTCATCCTTCTCTCTCCTCCCACTCAACCCAAACCCATCTACCTCTACAACTGCCGCTGTCGTCGGCAACTCACCCGCCGTTCTTCATAAAGAGAACTGTTGTACAGATTATCAATTTAGGATCGTTTCTGGCCATCGGATAAGACAAGTAGCTGTACGAAATAGCAATCGAACGGCTGAGGTCACTTCATCTTCTGATTCTGTAACTGATTTAGAGTCGGCGGCGAGTGTGGTGAGGAAATTCTATGCCGGAATAAATAGGAGGGATTTGGACTCCGTCGAAGAACTGATTTCTGAGAATTGTGTGTATGAAGACCTTGTATTTGCTCAACCTTTCGTTGGCCGTAAGGTTAGTTATATCAATCTGGACTAGTTATATCATGATTTTTTTTAAGACTTGATAAATTGTTACTTTTTCTTTGGTATATTTAGTTTCAGATGTGAGAAAAGTTCAAACTAAGAACTAAGCTAGGCTTTTCATTTATAAGCTACAAATGAGCTGAAATCCTTTGAAAAGAGGACAAGATTAAACTGAAAATAGGAAATTACATTTGGGGATGATAACCAAGTTGGTACTCTCTTCATCCCATTTTGTGTGACACCCTTTGACTTAGCACAGTGTTAAAGAAAAAAAAAAGAATACTTTTGAAACTTGGGGTCTAAAACAATACTGAGATATTTGTGTTTGAGATTCATTTCATTAAAGATAAAAGAAAAGTTTTAGAGTTAAATTGTTGATAATTGTAGTAAGGTAATATTCATTTTGAGACGAACTAAAAAGGAGATATTGTTACATAAAATGGAACAGAGGTAGTAATTAAATTTATAGGGATTTTGCCAAGAAAAGCAAATATATCTCCAATTCAAATGATATGATCCTACTTTCATCAAGTTAAAAAGTCCACCGGTTGATGTAAAGATTAACACCGCCCATGTGGCATAGCATGGAGTTGTATGAGTTTGCATTCAAATCTACGTGAGATCAAAATAACATCAAAGCCTCAAAGACCAAGAATTCTGGAAATTAGATGAATGTGTTCTTTGGAAACTTCAACTGCAAGAAAATGTCCAAGAGCAATGGTTACTGCAAATTTATCAGACTATCTACCACTCTTAGAAGTGTCAAAAAGTATGGAGGAATGCAAAATCATCATCATTATATAGTGCAATATTTGGGCCCTCTCCAGTTACAGGTACAACATCAACTTGAATGATTCGCACACATACAACAACAGTGAAACAACCACCATTTTGCAAATGTCAGAATAACCAATAATAACCTATCGATGCCCATCATAGTTCTTTATTATGTGCTCCCTACCTAGTGGCAAAACCAGGATTTTCATTAAGGGATGTCGATGGTTGTAGTAAAACGCAATATTTATTCCCTCTGCAGTTACAGCTACAACATCAACTTGAATGATTTGCACTCCTACAACAACAATGAAACAACCAATATTTTGCGAATGTTAGAATAACCAATAATAACCTCCTGAAGCCCATCATATTTCTTTATTATGCGTTCCCTATACCAATTAATTGGTAGTAATCTTCTGACTACCGAATCAGCCAGTGGCGGAACCAGGATGACTAGTAGGGCTTGAACACGCAAGCTCATGGAATTTTCGCATGCCCTTAACCAATAAACTCAAATAGAGGAACTAGATGCTGTGTTCAACCAGGAAAGGGCCTGCTTATCTCTCCATTAATAATAAGATGTGCATCCTTTTGTAAAATCTCTACAGCTAGGACATCCAAGGCATTTGGAACGATGGAAATAACATAAGCTCCAACTGAATCATTTCCTAATTCAGTTGCTGTTTTGTTTTTTAAAAAATGAAAATCTGCTTTGAAGGTATTCTAAACTTCTTTGTTGTCGGGCAGAACTACTGTAGTAGGAAGAACCCAAGGTCTTTGCCTTTTTATATCTTTAGTTAGAAGCTCCAGTGTTTGCTCTTCATCCCATTTACCATATTTAGGTATTTTGTGATTATATCAATTGCCTATGACCAGGACACCTAGACATGTGAATATAAACAAGTGATTCATCACTAAATATAGCTGGAGTTTGAGAAACATGAAAATTGACTCTCAGAAACTCAACCCCGATCAAGTATCTCCCAACTGAATCTGAAAGCTTCCTAATTGCCTCAAGTATTGAACAAAACCCACACCAGCCTTCTCTGAAGTTTACCCATATGTGCTCATAACAGAAACTATTAAGAAGAGATGCTTCAAGTTTTTTGCGGTTCATACTTCGAGTCAGAAAGAATTTCAAAGTATTGTTCAATAACAAAAATCATCCTTGGGTCAACATGATAGAACTCACAACTTCTTTGTCTTAGCTGCTCATGTGACATAGGATAGGGCCAAGGACCAAGATCTCATCTTGCCACCTCAGTAACTCAGGGCTTCTGTGTTTCTCCACCTTCAGTAGAGCTATTTCATAATTTTTCGCTACAGTGCACTTGCCCATTAAAATCTTGACAAGGATACTCAATATGAAAAAGGCGAACTGTCAGCTAGCTTCCACAACTCCATCATTCCTACATCAATGAGTATTATAGCAGGCAGAAAATTATGGCCGAAACTATGAACACAAACAACTTTTACAAACTGCATTTGGAGATTTGGAATCACATCTTTGTAAAAAGTCATTTTGTTTCAATGTCCATCTCAGTATTGGAATTATCACTATTAATGGTAATTCTATTCTCCTCTTTGTTGTTGTTCGAGCCTTATCCATAATAGAGAAATCACCTGAAGCCCAGTTTTCTTCTTAGCCTTGTTACTGCTTCCATCCTCTTATTTTTTCACCTTCTTGCACCTCTTTAATGTCCCATTTAATATAAATTGAAGAACCAGTTCTCCATCATGAACAACCTTATTGGCGTCAGACAAACTAATCTCGATGCTCGATAATTCTAATTCCTTGGGTTTGATGCACTTGAGCTTATGGTCTTTCAAAAACAATCCCTCTACTTCCATGAGGTAGTGGTAAGGTCTGCATACACTCTACCCACTCTACCCTCCTGAGACCCTACTTAGTGGGATTTCTCTAGATATGTTGTTGTATCTGTTTGCTTTTCTGAGTGAAGAATTTGGCCGTATAGTTCATTATCTTTGTATAGATTTCTCTGTTTTGAGTTGTGATCCACCTCATTTGAAAGTTTAAAATTTTATATGAGGTGACACCCTATGTTGCTCGGACTTTTCAAAAATATCACCGGTGCGTGTCGGATTCTTCAAAAGTAGTGTATTTTTGCAGAATTTGACATGGGTGAGGCATCTAAAGTGAAGAGTCCGCTCAACTTACAACTCTTTGGGCATGGGATTAGAACGAAATCCATCTCTAATGAACGGACACCCAATGTCAGTTTACTCTGTTTTGTTAGTCTATGCTTCACATGTCTAGTACTCAGCATGGCGGCCAAGTGTTAGTCCCATATAAGTTTAGTGTATTTTTTGTTGTGTCATTATATTCTCTTAAAGAAAATCACTACTTGAGCTAATTTTTGGAATTATATCAGGCCCATGTCCTTTTTGCTCATCACTAAGCTTATGTTTGATCTCAAACTATTAATGCAGGCAATTCTAGATTTTTTTAAGAAGTTCACTGATTCAGTTGGTTCTGATCTGCAATTTGTTATTGACGATATATCCAAGGAGGATTCATCAGCTGTTGGAGTCACATGGCACTTGGGTATGGAAAAACTTGTAATACTTTATCTTGTTTTCCATACTGTTTACTAGGAAGATTGATCTTCATTGTCCAGTGTAATTGATTTTGAATATGATAACAGAATGGAGGGGAAGACCTTTTCCTTTTAGCAAAGGATGCAGCTTTTATCGATTGGAAGTGGTGAATGGCCAGAGGAAAATACTGTGCGTAAAACAATATCCCAACCCATTAAATGCTGGATGTGTTCTTATATTTTATCATCGCTTAACACTTCAATTTTATCTAATTGGTCGAACAAATTACTTCATTGAAGAGATAGAGAAGCACAATTATATGTTCACTGTAGTTAGCATAGAGGATTGTTGAATATTCGATATTTTTAAATTATAATCAATAAAGGGTGTGGCCTAGTAGTCAATGACATGGGTTGAGAACCATGAGATCATAGGTATAAATTCCAGCAGAGGCAAAAAAACTAGCTGATCTATTGTGTCCTTGTTGGACAAAGTTACCTGATACCTCTTGCTGCCCGTGGAGTTAGTTGAGGTGTCCGAAAGTTGGCACTCACATTACATTTATCAAAAGGAAAATAAAAAATCGACCAGCAACTCCTAAACCCAAATTAATTGATTCGGCTATATGAATCTTTCGTATCTATTTTTCTCTATTCAGTGTGTGCTGAAGTGGACATATTCAAATAAACTCAATATTTAGAGAATTCATTAGTCAGTTTATTACATTACCATCGATCTACCATAACCTTTTACTTTTATTGGGCTTGAAACTGACCATACTTTGCTAAGTTAACATAGATGTAGGCATGGAGCATTAACTTAATTTATAAATACAGAATTTAGCTTGCTTGCTAGTTATGAGCATCATCTTTTAGCTTGATTTTACATTGTTCCATAAGGATCTTCACGTAGTTATAACTTATAATCCTTGTGTTAGCCAACTATTAGAAGCACAAGATTGTTGGTTCCCATTCTCTATTTGGTCAGGTTTACTCTTCCTTATATTAATATCTATGAGATAGTTTTGATGACCTAGATCCTGCTCCTGATCTGTACACTAATATGGCTGTGACTTTTGTGAATATATGATGACAAGACTCTTCAAAACTCCGTACTAAAAAAAGGTAGTAACTACAGTATTACAAAGTACAGAGTGAATTTGTAAAGATTATTAACTCTTTATAGATTAAGGGTAAATTATTAATTTCTTTGTCCTTTCAGTGTGTATTGTATTTGGCTGTAGAAATGACTTGTAGATTTTGTATGTTCTCTTGTAAGGTCCTGGGTTTTTCTTGTTGGTTTTGCAATTTTCTCAGCAGCTCTCTTTGGGAGAAGTGTCTTGATAATCACTTGCAACCAAAAAAGACCATCATTCTGTCTTAGGCTTACATTTTAAGAGCAAAAGAAAGTTTCGGGTGTAGACTAAATGTTAATTTTCTTAAGCAGTTATGGCAGAGACAGTGTGGAACCTGCAGTCAAGCCTGGGGAGACGGCATTGGTATGGATTTTCCTCATATATGAAAATTTCTTCACTACTCAAAGTCATTCATCTGTTGTCTTTATGTTTGTGTTTGTATCCACTCCACAGGTAAATTAATGTGCCATGCTCATCTCTCTACTCTTAACTTTTTGACTATTGCGATAAATAAGTTCTGGAAATCATTCGACATGTCTATGACCGTGAACCTTTACATGAATTCATTTACAGTTCTTGTAAATTAGTCAAGCAACCCAATCTAGGTATATGTCCATCCTAAGTGCAAATCTGCTCCTCGATGGCCAGGGTTAAGAACTTGCTCTATATAATCCTTGCAATCTTGAATTTCCAGTGTCAAGTTAAATTCAAGATCCATAGATAGTATTGATAGTTGTCCAAGTAATCAAATAACCATATGATAGACTAAATAACTGAAATCAATATTCGAATAACAACAGTCATGAAATAATAGCCATAACCCTTAGAACGAGAAATTTAGCTCCACATATACATGAAAGAAAAATAACAACTCATTCAAAGAAAATATAAAAGTTTTTAATAGTATGGAGAAGAAAAGATAAAACCCAGTAAACTCTGGCGTCCATGACGGCTCCCATCTCTCGCCAGGTCAAAAGTTGTCTGAAAAGCCATACTTAAGGTGTATTTATGGAGTACAAAAAGGTTTGGACATTTATAAGGCAAATCCAAGTCGGAATGGAAAATCCTTTAGTAATGCTCCATCCTTGAATTGCTTCCGACACTCTTTGCGACACAAGGGTGGTGCATGCTCAGCATAGGCGCGGCACCCTTGTGATACAAGAGTGGCGCAAGCTGCGTGCACTTCTTGCTTCATGAATTTTTCATGTGCGACACTTTGCATTTCTTCCGATGGCATGACCTAAAAATGTTCCAATATCATGTACCCATGTAATAAAAAAGAATATACCAACAAAACTCATATACAACTGATGAAATATCATGCCCACCACAAGTCAATGGACCATATCCCTTGAGTTAGTAAGAACAGTGTGGAAAGTAAAAGTTTTAAGTAAAGGACACAGAGTTTACGCTGAAACCCCTTGCTCAAGGGAGGAGAAAACTACGACATGTCTCACCAGATTTCAACACAACTCCATTAACTTCAAAGAGCAGAACTTCAGATTACAAACTCTTGCAACCTAGGAATCAAGCTCTTCATCCATTCCCTCTTTGTAACAGCTCCGTAACGTGAAAACAAAGCAATACCTCTATTGCCCACTACACCAACCACTCAGTCGCTATAGATTTCAAGAATACGACATAGCTAACTCTAGCTACAGTCAAACTCAAACAAACGAATACAACTTGAACTGATCTAATTCCTTTATAACACACGAATAGATCTTACAGTGAATAAGCACAAAACTATATTCTCAAATAACAAGTGAAGATAGAAGATCACTCGATCAGGTCCTTTGCTGCATATGATAAATATTTCTTTGAGAGAATGGCTTTTGCTGTGTGATTTTTCCAAATGCAAAAACTAAGGTTATGTCCCTTTGCAAGATGACTATTATAGGATGGACAAAAACCTTAGTGCAACGTCATTGGCTAAGAGTACTGATCCTCTGTTGATGCGCACCAACGACTGCAATAGTGGCAGTGGTTGTAGCTTTTTACATCTGTCCTTTTTCCGTAGTTGAACTCTCAGTCTCTCATGGGACCAGGTCCCCTATTAGATCCCATAGTTTGTTAACTTGTCAAAACTTTAGAATATCTTTAGAATAACATTTTCCTCCTTTTTGATGATGACAAACTAACTCAACATGTTCCCCTTAACAACCAGTTTCCCCCTGTCAACATGACCAGGTCCTCTCAACAGCTTCCTCATATCCCATGACTGACTGATCCCACAACTCAATAATTTCTCCCCTTTTGACATCATAAAACAGAGAGCAGTAGTCTAAGCAAATAGTATGTAGTTTAGATAAATTCATGGCCACATGAGCAACACTGTGCATAAATAGGAACATAAAAGAGTTGAGATATTCTAGTAGAAACCGGGCATAATCATATCATTAAGATGAGAGCATTAGCAATCAAAATACTGCACAAAAATTACAAGAGAGAACCGAACTAATTGCCATCAGAAGCAAAAAGAAAATACACAGTGAAAGGAAGATTGAGGATTTTAGGAGGTGGGAGGCTTAGGAGTGAGAGATGGAAGAAGTAAGGTCATGCGGTTATTCACTTCAACATGAGTCTGAAGCAATGTTCCTTGAAATTTGCGACCTTGGCACTCAAACTCTCAGTTTCAGCTTTCAGAGCAGCCATTTCTTCTACACCTGGTCCCTCTGCTTGGGCTTTCAGTAACTGAGCATTCAATCGAGCAATTTCTGCATTCCGACCAGCCCTGATGACTGTCATTTCTTCCAACTCGTGCTTCAATTGCTCTTGTTGCTCCAGTAATTCAGACACTTGAGATTTTCCCTTGTTGCCTGTCCTTCCTTCCACATATTCACACTCAATGAGTGTGGTCAACGATATAGCCTATTTGATTGTGCTCTTGATCCCTTTTCCAATAGCTATAGCAAAATGGTTGAACATTCTCGTCAGCAGATGCCCATATCCCATTCCGCGCTTGCTGTCCTTAGCAGTGACAGTCTTGTGGATATGCTCTAGCATAATAGCAAGGAGATTGATATCTTCAACCTTGATAAGAGCTTCCATGAGGAACAAGTCAACAACAGAAGCAACAATTCTCTTTTCAGTCCTATGTAAAATCACCTTTTTCAGAAACTCACAATAGAGTTGGAATCTTCCCTTGGCAAATTTCTTTGGAATGCCAGCACAACTCAATCCGGGAAGTCTGCCAATTTCTTGAACAAAGTGTTTTGAAGGAGATCCTTTGGCAACACTCTTGATTCCATCCTTGGGAACCTGCAGAATATTATTTAGAATTTCCTCAATTAAGTGAATCGTTATTCCATTCACTTTGGTATTCAGAATCCCATCCTTGGTAAACCCTATGTTGCAGAAAAACTCTCACTTCCTTTTCATACGAAGTGGGTACATGCCACTCGAGCAGATGAGTTGGACTCTGAAGCTCTACATCATCAGCTAGGTCCCTCATTAATGATTTGCTTTGTATCTCAATATCAAAGACCCTGCCACTTAGCACCTTCTGAGTCTTCAGTATGTTGACTCTCTCAGGCTTTGTGAATTCCTTCTCCACTTTTCTCTTTTCACCCTCTGAACCAAGTCCCATCCCAGAATCAGAGCTAGATTCAACAGACTCTCCTCCTCATCCTCCTCATCCTCCTGCTACGACTCCGACGACGCCGACAACCCTGTATTTTTTGCATCTGGTAAATCTCCGTCAAAATGTTACTCTCTCATAGTAGAAGAGACGGGACCAGGTTGGGATGGTCCAGAGATGGATAAGCTTAAGGAGCTTTAAGCACAGGTAGTGGTTCAGAATGGGTCGACCTATCTCGGGAGGAGTCTTAATAGGGATACAACTCTAGGGTTGGAGAGCATTCAAGGGTAGCAACTTTTGAAGGAAGTCATGGAATGGGTTCGGCACATGCATGGGTTGCAATAAAACCTCAGTATGATGAGTTTTTGCCTCTTCAATCGGAGGAACGGTTGAAATGGGGGATGATTTTTGCCTCTTCAATCTGAGGAACGGTTGCAAGGGGGGTTGAAGGAGGAGGTTTTCTTGAGGAGAAGCCACAACATAGACGAATCAATTCCATCAATAATTTAACATTTTTTCAGTTGGAAGCAAGGGTTGAGTTGATTCGTTTGGAGAGAAAAAGGGTGATGATATGATTTTTTTTTTTTTTTTTTGTATTTTGGAAGCAAATTTGAATTTTGAGAGATTGGAGGATAGGTGGAGTATAAAAGGAGATGAAAGGATGTGTCAGGTTCTGAAAGGAGGTGTCTTTTGGTGTTTTGGAGGATGGGGAAATGGTCAGAAACCCGGATGACCAACACGTGGCAATTACAACGGTTCTCACAAATAATTTAAATATAGTGTTTAGAGTGCTAACCTCTGTGACATGACCAGGTCTCTCTCCATAGTTTGAATGTAAATTGCGCAGATCTGTTCCCTAGAGATAATCATGGAGGAGGTTGACTGCATCATGCATGATCAGCTCCACATAAAATAACCATAATCATAGAACTAGAAGTTTAACTCCACATAGACATGGAAACAAAACAACAAACCATTTAAAGAAAAGTTAAAGCTAATGTAAAACCCAATAAACTCCAGCCTTTACGACAACTCCTAGCTCTCTCTATCTTCAAGATGTCTAAAAACTGTGCTTAGGGTGCATTTATAGAGTACAAAAAAGCTTGGACTCTAATAAACTAAATCCAAGTTGGAACTTGGACCAGAAATGCTTCAGTGATGTGCCAACATCCACCCTTGTGCCGCAAGGGGTGCCGTGTGAGTGTTGGTAAGAATTGCTCGCGACATCTTTTGTGACACATGGGTGACACATGCTCAGCACGGTCGCGGCATCCTTGCGACCCAAGGGTGCCCACGCTGCCTGTAAGTCATGCCTCTTGAAATTTTCATGCGCGATACTTTACATTTCTTCCCACAGCATGATCTAAAATGCTTCAATATCCTCAACATGTACCTGCATATAAAAAATATACCAGCATAAGCTTAAATTCAACAAATTAGGATTAAAGGTGTGATAATAGCAAAGAAAGGATACAAAATATAGATATTTATGTCAAACATCACATTGTTCTAACATGTGTATCAAATTAACATCCATCTCTCTGAGTGAAAGAAATGTTTACTTTCACAAAATTTAGCTGGGGGTCCATGTTGTATACATAGACAGACATGCATAGTTCCTAAACCCTAGTATACATTATCTCTTCCCACAAAATGGATTTGCTCTTACATCTATGCATCGTAGTTGAATGAGTAAAAGGACGTAAACATGCTGTGTATACTATCTTTGTCAAAGACAATTCGGCTGGGAAGATTTATGCACTACTGTATATTTATTCGTCTATTGCATGGAAAGTTAAGTGAGTCTATAACAACTGTATTTAGTGCATTATTGATGCATTGAACTTTCTAATTAGCTGAGAATCTGGGTTTCATATGGCTGACTGGTGAATAGTAGTTAATTTGTAGTATCAACTTGCCTGCAACTGCGATTTTGTTGACCAAGTGTTTTCTTTTCTCTGCTCTTTCGCTTGTAATTTCTTTTCATCTACTCTCCTACGGATCTTATTAGGTTGCAATAAGAGGGGTGGCATGGCTGTTGCAAAAATTTCCCCAATTGGCAGATCGATTTGATTGAAGAAGTATGATTGATCTTAAAAGACTGAAATTGATCTACGAGGGGGGAAAATAGTATATACATGTCATTACTTGTAATGTAAACCTGAAAAGCTTTATTAATATGTACATAATGAATTTGTTCATAGTTACTTGATGATAAAATTATTCATTTCCACCTTGTACGTCATGGTGAATAAATTAAATTTTAGTATTCAGATTTACAGTAATATTTTAAGGAGAAGTGCACAAATACCTTGATGTCGCCATTTCACAAATATTCGCTTATATATTTTACAAGTTTATCCGCTTTGATAAAAAAAGTCACACAATTGCGTTTGAAGCTTTCATCTCAAGCTTAATTTGTCACAGTTTAGGGTTTAGGGTTTACTCCGAGCCTACATCTTGGGTGTGATAGACACTCAGAACCATTGTCCATTCCTTGCAAACCTAGGCCAGACTTACTGCTATGCTGAGCTATAAAAACTATGTGGAAGCTTTTAAAAGATGAGCAAACAACTATTGTAGAAAACATAACTCAAATAGTTTTATAAATAGCAAGTTTAAAAGTAGAGATGTTTGTGAAAACAACTTAAATTTAACCCAGTCAAACGCTTTTATGAAGCCCTAAGTGTCGGGACAAGATCCACGACTATTTGACTATTTACTAGCAATGACTAATAATAAAATGAATTGAACTAAGATAAATTGAATCCCTTTGAAAGCAAGGATGTCTCACCAAAATTTGATAGAAAGAGACCCTACTAGAGCGTTTGCTGATGATCAGGAAAACACTTTATATAAAGATGCAATGCCAAATGTCGCCCATATATGAAATGTACGATATGTAAAATGATTGAATGTAACAACTAGTTAACCTGGTTATGTTGAACTGAAGATTATATCTAAAAGTAGACCGTAAGATAATTAACTGAAAAGTAAAGCATGCATATGTACTTCGAACAATAAAGTTTTGGAACTGAATATTTATGTAATAGTAACAATGTAGAAAATAATGTACTTTACTTTTTTGGAGGACCTTCTCTATCCCTAAATCATCACATGAGCCTTTTAAGGATACAATGTCTTACCCACATTGTAAGATCCAACCAGTATCTTGCCAAGGTAAAGGACAAATTGAATTGTAGACCAAAAGTAAAAGGGGCTTTTTGAGGAGTCGTCTGAATCAACAACACTATTTTATCCCCACTACAAGAAATTGGGCCTATTGGAATAGACTGAATAGTAACCATTACAAAATTGTTGCAATAATATGTCTAGTGCAACAATTGTGACCGTTGCAAAAAGATTGTGTTGCTATTAACACGATTTAGTCATATCACAATTGCAATTATAGTATGACCCGTTGCAATTATTATATGGCCGTTGTTGTAACACCTCAGAGTTTGAAAAATAGATTATTTTTTTCTGGACTGCACATGTGTGGGTACCATCTACGAACCATAGAAGCTTTTATGGGCCATAGGTGTCAACCGTAGGAAGAGGGAAAATGAATTTCCAATACAAGTTCAATACTTCTTTTAAAGATTACTAGGACAGTCTGTCATATTATGTACGAGTCGTAGATAAGTCTCGTAGGTGAGTCCCATACTTCGTGAAAATTTGAAGGTTAAAATTGGTTTCTACGGTTGGTATCAACAGATAGTAGAAATGTTTTGTCAAAAGATAGGTGAATCCATGGTCCAGTACTTGGTCTACGGTTGACCAGTACGGATCGTAGAAAATTCTATGTTTCGTAGGTAGTAAACGTAGGTCGAGCACTTCTGCTTTTTTTAAACGACTTTTGAGTCTTTTCCTTATTTTCTTAATCAAATACTATGTTGTTTTGCCTTCTATCCTATAAGCCCTATATAAAACTATTAAGCCTCAAATTACTAACTTTCAATTCATCCTCCTAAATCTCCTAAACGTAACCAACTTATCCTCCTCAAATTCTCTCAAGACTAAGGAAGAACGGGGAGCTAGGTTCAATTTAAGTTCAACAATCTTCCATTTTTTGGGTTTAAAGGATTAAGAGTTAGCAATTTGTAAAGCTCTAATTCAATTATCTAAGTTAGGGTTTCAATCCAATCTTTATAGGTTTCATTCAATTGTATTTAATTGTTGTCAATTATGTCTTCTAATGCATGATTCAAAATGTTAATATATGACATTAGTTGAAATTATGTTAAAGTAAATAACTATATTAAAGTAAAATTCAACTACTGACTACTCTATTAAAAAATTGTGGACTGGAAATATAATGTTGCATCTTGTTTAGCCACGAGTGTGAGAGCGAATCCCTAAATCTACATCATAATAGGATGAAGCGCAGAGAAGCACGCGGTCAGTATGTGAAATGTACTGAGTATATAAGGTGACACTAAACAAAATTATCTCGGATGACAACATGCACTAAGTATTTGATAAGTTTTCAGTAATCATAAATGCAATGAAATATGTGAAAGGCATCTTAAAATCAATATATGAATATTATTTGAGAATTTGTTTTCATATTTACAAAGGTAAATCAGTTTCAACAACTTTAATATGAAAATAGAGATAAGCTTTTATATCTGATAAATCATCATAATGATTCAAGTGTATAGAATTAATAGTATTTTTACTGTTTTTTTTTACAATCAACATACAACATATGAGTTCATGTTTCCCAACGTATAATTCTAGTAGAGAGGACTAATTCCCTATACCTTTACATGGTATAGAACATATTTATCAAATGTGCATCACTACTTAGTGTCACAATTCAAGACTGTTTCCTAGACTTGACATGGTGCCTAAAGCAACGAGTGATCCAAACCACATGACATAGCATAACACTAAGAAAATATATATAAACAGAATAAACCAACAAGTGGAATCAAGTTTCAATAGCTATCATATCAATTGAAGAATCTTCACATAAGAAACATAAACAAAAATCTAACCGTCTGTCTGAAAGTCTTTAATCATAGAGAGTTGCTATGAAAAGTCCGTAGCTAACATTAACAAAACTAAAAACTGAAAATAATATCTGAAAAGAGAACATAATGGTGTCATCAAGGAGATGAGGACTCAACAATACTTTTGTAAGTGGCTTAAGTCAGGGGCGGCTGGCAAGGTATAAAAAAAAGTCCCTTGCCTTAGGCCCCCAATTTTAGGAGGCCCCATTTTTAAAAAATAATTAGGTAAATTTAAAAAATTACAAAAATCCAAACGGCAAAAAAAATTAATGGAAACATAAATGATTTGATTTTTCAACTTTTCAAAAAGTTTTCTACTTTTCAAAAAGTTTTCTACTCTTTTTTATTCCAATTTTTTATTTTTTTTTAATTTTGTTTTATATATTTTATCATCCTCTCTTCTATTTCTTCTCATTTTCTCTTTTCTAATTTGATATCTCTCTTTTTCAAATCAAATTGCAAAACTTAAGAACTCAACTTACTTACACTATTGAGAGTTTATATTTTAATTTTGAAGAAAAATAATTGCAGCAGCTCAATTAATTTTTGGAAATCAAGTTTCATAGCTTTTGAATCCAGTAATATCATTCTAATTTCTAATATTATTTTTGTTTTGTGTCTTGTGCTTATTATATTTTTTATTTGATATTTTAAATAGTGTTTAAAATGTTTGTTACATTTTAATATGTCAACTAGAAAATATGAATCCGGTTATTCAAAACTTAAAAAAAAAAAGAAAAGTCGATAACTTGATAAAATCTCAAGCCATCTTTTCACTTCAAAATAGATTTGAACAATTTGAGGTATATGAAAATATTTTTGGTTTTCTATTTAGTGGGAAAAAATTGAGATCATTAGATGATGAGAATTTAAAAAAATATTGTCTTAATCTTGAATGTTTCTTAAAACATAATACTCACTCCGATATTGATGGTTTAGACTTATTTTTTGAATTAAAAGTGTTAA
Organism: Solanum sitiens; assembly: GCA_016801875.1. Taxonomy (NCBI): domain Eukaryota; kingdom Viridiplantae; phylum Streptophyta; class Magnoliopsida; order Solanales; family Solanaceae; genus Solanum; species Solanum sitiens. Next base: position 1,919,708 of record JABWTJ010000135.1, on the reverse strand, counting down.
GGAAATCATAAAAGTAGAAGATAATACTCTAATTGAGATACTCAATCAAATAAAAAGACTTGATTCTTTTCCAAATGCTTACATTTCTTATAGAATAATGTTAACAATTCCCGTAACAGTCGCCTCAGCAGAAAGAAGTTTTTCAAAATTAAAAATAATAAAATCTTATTTAAGATCGACAATGTCTCAAGAAAGATTAAGTGGTTTAGCTATATTATCTATTGAAAAAGAATTATTAGAAGAGATTGACTACACAAAAATTATTAATAACTTTGCATCTCAAAAAGCTAGAAAAATAGATTTAAAATAAATCATTTATAATTTTTTAAGGCCTCTAATTTGATTTTGGCCTTAGGCCACCAACGGGTTTGAGCCGCCCCTGGCTTAAGTCATCTACAACCACTTAAAGTTGTCCACATATTTCATTTAGACACCTTATCTTAGACTTGTTCCAATTGAACACCTTTTTTAGTTAAAAAAATACCCATTGAACATATTTTGACAATCAACTAAAAGTAAAGATAGTGTGTACGGCTAACGTGGCATAATAGCTAATAAAAAAGAGAATGTGGCATTGGACCCTAGAAAAAAACAATTAAAATAAATTAAAAATAAAATAAATAAAAACTATGTTTGAGAAAAGGATCAAAATTGTCCTTTATGTTTTAACTAAGAATCAAAGTAATCCTTGTGTTTTAACATGGAGCACTAATAGTCCTTCGTGTTTCAATAATTGGTATACTTTTGATACCTTGCAAACGGACGTCAAAAATCTAACGTTGCTTTCTCTTTTACACGTGAGAAAGATTTCTACCATTGCCAACTAAATCTTCCCTTTCTTTTCTCTAGGATATCCATAATTTCATAATTTTGATTCATTGAAGACTGATGTTTGGAGAAGTAAAACGTATTCAGTTGCATTTGTTATTTTTGAAGAATGTATCTCCCTTTAATGGAAGTCTGCAACAAGAGTAAAATTCTTTATTTTTATGAATGCAAAGCAGTTTTTATGATCATAGTCTTCTTCTATGTCCTATGTGATAGATTATTTAAACTCAAGGAGGGTGCTATGCATATTGGTGTCTTGTTTATCTGCAAGTTAGTTTCTTGCACACGAGGTGCTTGATCAATTGTCCCAGTGATAATTAGCCTTGGTTCATTCTACTTATTCCAATTATGACGGAAACATTCTAAATGTTCGTAAGCTCGAAGAAGCACGCGAGAATTCAGAGAAGCCTGGAAGTTGAAGAGATAACATTTAGGAAAAATTCAAGATTCTATATTTTCTTGTTTGCAATGTAATCAGTAAGCTCGAAGAAGCATATGTTTTTCTCGCAGTATATAAAAATGTAACTTTTTATTTTTGCGATGTAATGGATTTGATACGTAATGTATGATTGGTTTCAATTTGTTGAGAAGTTAGCTTGAAAATTTTGATATTATATGTGTTGATGGTGCAAAACTACATCAGATTTGTACTAGAACGAATAAGACTAAAATTTTAGTAAACCTTTACCAAAACCGCAATAGAGCACCAATAATGCGTCAAAATAACTCCAAAAGTTTACCAAAATAACATTAGAATTGCACCTAAACAGTATGATTGCACCAACATAGCAGCATAATAGATTCAAAATTACACCAGAAAAGTATCAAAACAACATTTGAATTAAACCAAAACAACAGTATAACAATAACCTATAAATCGACATTAAACTTGCATCAACACCACCACCAGAAAGCACTAGAACTGCACCAGAACTGCACCAAAAACAGCAACGAAAAGTCACCATAACAGCAGCTAAACAACTCCAAAACTGCACGAGATAAGCTCCGAAAATAGATTCCAAAACTGCACGAGAAAAGCTCCAAAAACAGACTTCAAAACTGCACGAGAAAAGCTCCAAAAATAGACTCCAAAATTGCACCAAACATCACCAGATTCGCGCAAAAACTACACCAAAAAAGAAAGGAAAACTGAAAAAAATAGCAAAATATAGTTTAAACTTGAGAAAAAGCACACAATGATCCATTTTTTTACCCAAAAAAGTTGTATTATTTATAATGTAACTCCACTTTGTTGGGTTTGTTGTGAATTTTTCCAAGACGAATTCATTTCTTCTCCTTGTCCTACTTCTCTCTATTTCATATTTTGTTGTTGAACTTTCGAACATCTCCGTCTAACCTGAAAGCATAATATATATAAATATTTATATATACTTTATATTAGCTAAAGTTGATTAAATGATGAAATAATTCAAAAATGATGTTACAAGATAGTACAGGTAGTTTATCACGAACAGAAGTAGTAGTTTCAGGCTGCACATCTTTAGTTTTGCAAGTCCTTTTGTTGTGACCAGACTTGTGGTAAGTACTACAATCTAGAGATTTTTATTTCCTTTTCATCGTTGTTCGACTTGCTCCTACTTCATCAGCTTCTTTTCTTCTCTTCTTCTGCTTTCTTCCTCTCTTTGTACTTGTCAAGCTCCTTGGAGGCAACGGGGGAAGTTTGTTAGATTTTGGCCACATTTGCGGGCCATTCATCGGAAAAATTGCATTCTCATATATTTTTCTGTATGTTTCCACCTTGTAGGAAACATGGACATAATCAAGAATGTCTTCTCGATTAGCCCAAATAACTGCAATTGCGTGCTTGCAAGGGATTCCAGTGAGACTCCATTTTCTACAACTACATGTTCTCTTCTCCAAATCCACTGTCCAATTATCCATGATACTAGCTCCTATAATTTCATTGTTCCATTGATTTGACTTTCTAGGAATATATTCTCCGGCTGCCTTTTGATTTTTTAAGCAATATATCTTTAATCTTGGGACAAACATCACCTAGATAGAATCTTGAATTTTCCTAAACGTTATCTCTTCAACTTCCAGGATTCTCTGAATTCTCGCGTGCTTCTTTGAGCTTACGAACATTTAGAATATTTTCGTCATAATTGGAACAAGTACAATGAACCAAGGCTAATTATCACTGGGACAATTGATCAAGCACCTCGTGTGCAAGAAACTAACTTGCAGATAAACAAGACACCAATATGCATAGCACCCTCCTTGAGTTTAAATAATCTATCACATAGGACATAGAAGAATACTATGATCATAAAAACTGCTTTGCATTTATAAAAATAAAGAATTTTACTCTTGTTGCAGACTTCCATTGAAGGGAGATACATTCTTCAAAAATAACATATGCAACTGAATACGTTTTACTTCTCCAAACATCAATCTTCAATGAATCAAAATTATGAAATTATGGATATCCTAGGGAAAAGAAAGGGAAGATTTAGTTAGCAATGGTAGAAATCTTCTCACGTGTAAAAGAGAAAGCAAAGTTAGATTTTTGACGTCCGTTTGCAAGGATATCAAAAGTATACCAATTGTTAAAACATGGAGGACTATTAGTGCTCCATGTTAAAACATAAGGATTACTTTGATTCTTAATTCAAACATAAAGGACAATTTTGATCCTTTTCTCACTATGTTTTCAATAAAAAATTTTTTTTTAAAAAGCAACCTTCCCTTTTCTTCTTCTTCTTCCCAGAACCATCCCCCACCCAACCCCCCAACTTAAGTTCCACATTTGTTTTACCAAAAGATACAAAATCGAATCACATTTCGAATAACCATTTTCACTTCGACGTTTTTCCTTTTAATTTGAAATTATATGTGTGTTTTTTTCGATCAACCCACCTACCCTTCTCCTTGAATCTAATTCAATATTGAAATGATATTTCTTCCAATCACACTATTTTCTTAATCATTAATTAAGATTTGTTAGAATTGAAAAATAATAATAACAAACTTTTGCCCAAAAGAAATCTATTCATATCTTTTTTCATAATAATTAATAGGACTTCATCAAGATATTTGAAACTTAAATCAACATAAGAAAGAAGGAGAAAAATCAGAAGAAGAACGATAGAGGATGAGAGAAAGAGAGAGGTGGAGGTGGTGGTGTGTAGTGTAGTGTGCGTATGTAAAAAGATTATGAAAAATGGTGGAAGAATAGTTGCAACAATGTTGGAGAAGAAGATGGATGCTCCTTTTTTTTGTTAATTATTTTTTTCTTCTTAATTAAATTAGGTGTAAAACTTAATGAAAAAAATAATAATATTATTTTTAATAACTTAACGCGCTCAAAGAAAGTGAATCATACATTTTTTGAAATGTCAGCATTTTGTATTTAATGGGAATGATTTTTGAACAAATAAGGTGTTCAATCGGCATACGGATAAGTTGAGGTGTCTCAGTGAATTATGTGGCCAACTTTGAGTGGCTGCATATGACTTAAACCTTTGTAAATTGATTCTAGATAGCACTGACCATGAGCTAGATAAGGAGTTTCAGAATAAAATATTTGTAGAAAAAATTACCTCATGAATGGTCTTTTCAAATTTCATATTTTGTGCTTCTTCTTCTTGCTTGAGTCAAATTATTTATGCATGAATGCTTCAAACATGTCATTAACAAAACTTTACGATAACTATCAACTTTGAAATTTTACCTAACTTTGAGTGCAATAAATCAAAATGTTAAGTTTGTGTTGAATCTAAGTATGATAAGCATCCTTATAGATTTATTGAAAGGAATTTCAGTCCCTTTGAATTAATTCATATGGACATATGTAATATAAAGTCAAGACCATCTCTTGGTGGGAAAAATATTTCATAATGTTTATTGACGGTTGCATTAGATATAGGTACGTCTATTTGCTGAATGATAAAGATTAAGCAATAAAAGAGGCGAAGTTGAAAATTAGTTTAAAAGTTAAAATTGATAAGAAGTGATATGTGTGGAGAGAATAAATCTGCTTTTGCAAAAATATATTTGAAAAAACGAAATCATCCATCAAACTATGCCCCCCCCGGCTCCCCTCAATCTAATGTAATTGTGGAATGGAAAATTTGAACTTTGAAGGAAATGATGAATGACTTATAATTATTAGTTCATGTTTACCACAAAACTTACGGTAATTAAATTGAATACTCAATAGAGTACCTCATAGAAAGAAACTCTATTCCATATGAGAAATGGAAAGGAAGAAAATCCAAATTGAAATATTTTAAAGTGTGATGATGTCTAGCCAAAGTTTAAATTTCTATCTCCAAAAGAATCAACAAAGGGCCTAACACGGTGAACTATATTTTTGTTGAATATGCTACGAACAGTAGAGCATGTCGGGTTTTTTGTTCATAAGTTTGAACACCCAGAAGTTCATAACAATATGATAATGGAATCATACAACACTGGATTCTTTGAAAATATCTGTCTGTATAAAATTACACTTAAGTTGTCTAGTGAGGGGTTTAAACAAATTTGAAAGGAAACAAAGAAGAATGTAATTAATAAAGAGATTCCAAGGTATAGTAAAAGTCAAGAGACATCTACTTCCTTTAGATATGATTATGTAACATTTCTTCTCAAGAATGAGCATCATACATCCAAAGAAGTTATGTTTTCTACTGACTCATTTTTTCGGAAAATAGTTGTCAATATTGAGATTGATTCAGTAAGCAATACAAAACATAAGTATGTGGTAAAAATCAGGAATGACACGTGGGAAACTCACCAAGCAACAAGTGCAAAAAATATTGGTTGAGCATGACTCCGCAGGAACAACATCAAGCATTGACCTCAGAGCATGGTGTAAGAGCGCGGTCTCATTCAATGTAGATTCAGAGTTGTGATATTAGGATCCAGTGTCATATAAGTGACTTTGTAGTTGCATAACCGTTGGTGTTGATCTCGCATTCTTCTGCAATGGCTTTACTATTGAACGGTCCTTTTCTAGTGCATGGTCCATGTTTTTGGAACCAAAAACATAGACCTGAGTTATGATATTAAGATTCAGTATCCTATTAATTAGCGACTTGTAGTTGAAATAACAAGTCACTGATATGATAATGGATCACAATATCATAACTTTGGTCCGTGTTTTTGGTTCCAAAAACAAGGACCGGTCACTAAAAAGCCAAGTGACTGGTCAATAGTGAAGTCATTGCAGAAGAATGCGAGATCAGCACCAATGGTTATGCAACTATAAGTCATGTACAACTAAACATAAAGTTGAATAATTAAGTCTTTCGAGTAGTAAAATTGTAGTATTTGATTTGTAGACGTGCCGATAGTACATAACTCTTGAGATATAGATGTTCCATAGAATAAAGTGAAACTAAGATAATACATAACAACTTGGCAAACCATAATAGCTGATCATAATCTCAAATTGAGTAGCTAGCCTAGACTTATGGAAGAGAAATTAATGCAACAAGTGAATTTTAAGCAACTTTGAGAGCAGCAGCAGCAACAACAGGAGGCCTAAAGAGTAGTTGTTGAGTTAGTTTAGTTAAATTGATTTGATTGTGATGTAGTAATCTTTTTTCAGAATTATAAGCTGACCATTTCATCTGCATGAAATTCCTCTTTCTCCATGGTGCCAAATGGATCCTTTGTTGGGCTGTTGATCTCTTTGCTGCATCGCACATCAAACGAACAATAGCATTTAAGTGTTCAGATTTCCCTATAAAAACCTGAGGCAATAAGGTAATGAGTTTAGAGTATTCGTTGCATGATTTTGCCAACTTGAATTCATCTCGGAATTCCAATTCTATCAACAACGGAACCTTCTTCTTTTTTCCCTGCGTGTTTGCTATAACTTGTATGTATTCGTGTCTCCCTCCAGGCATCTTCGATGTGTGGTTCCATTTTGAAGTACAAAGGCTAGCATTGAATCCCTTCCCACACAACTCTTCTACAACTCTTCTTCTGAAGCACTTGGCACATGATATTGGTCTGTCTACTTTTCCATTTAAACATTCACATATAACATTATTAATTCCCACATCTTTAGCTCCTTCTACACTTCTTGTTATCCCTTCTCGTACTTTTGATCCAATCAACCTATATTGCTCCAATATTTCCTGCACATTAATTATGTTAATTTCTAATCTTAATTCAATTAATCTTTTCAAAATGTTAAACACAGATGATACATAAATATATCATTAACTTGGTTTCTATGTACTATAACTTTGTGTGTGCACAAGTAAATACTTAAATTTGTATAAAGTTAAACAAGCGGACACACATGTCCTACTTGGTGTCTTATGTGACAATTCACATCTTACATGACATCCTATATGGTGACCATGTATTATGTCACTAGGATGCATGTGTCTACTTATTCAACTTTATACAAGTTTAAATTTTTACTTATGCACACCCAAAATTGGAGAACATGTAATGACCCAGTTGGTCATTTTTGGAATTGTCGTAAATATACCATATCGCCCCTTCTGATATTGATCCAAAGTTATTTATGTTTGAGTTTTGAAAGCTGGTTTCGAATCTTGAGTATAAAGTTGTGAATTTTGTAAGATTTGAGTTTGAAAAGCTAAATTTGTTAAAAAGTGGTTTTCGGTGTCTTTTGGAGTTTTCAATATTATTGGAATAGAATTATGTCGATTCGATCATTCCCGAAATATGAAAATTAATCTAAGACATTTGTATGTTTCAGATTCAAAATCTTTTTGAGGATTCGAGGTCATAAGTCAAAAATTTGTGAAATTTTAGCCTTTGGGTTAATTTTGGTCAACATTCGGGTTCAGTGCTCGGATTGGAATTCCAAGAATTTCGTTGAGTTTGGGGGATGATTTTAGGCTTAAGTTAGGTTTTGGTTGAATTTTTAGAGTTCCCGAACTTGTTTTGTCCTTCATAGGCGTTATGTTAGTTTTTTGTGACTTTCACGGATATCGAATCAAGGAGACCTCAAATTCGTGTCTCGAAGGTTCCATTGAGTCTGGAACATTGAGATAGTTTGAGTTTGCATATATGACTTGTGTGTATGTGGTTCTGAACAAATCCCGAGGGTCCATTCGATGATTTGTGTTTGGATGTGTGTTGTTGGTGTTTGCAAGCTTCACTTATGCGAAGACTTGCTCGCTTAAGCGAATTTCACAAAAGTGAATGAGCCTTCGCTTTTTCGAGAGATGCCAATTTTGCGGGGTTTGCAAAAGCGAACTTCTTGTTCGCTTTAGCGATGACCACTTAAGAGACCCTGAATCTATTTTTCGATACCAGAGAGGGGTTTTTGGCATGAAGTTTCAAGGTTTTAGCTATTTATTTCCATTTTGAGCTTTGTAAAATTCTTGAAGGTGATTTTTGAGAGATCTTTCGTGGTGAATTTTTTGAATAAGCTTTTCTGACCCTAAAACTTCATTTCCCTTTGATCATTTATGAATTTAACATAAAAACTTAAGTGTGATGAGACATGTAATATAAAATGGATGAGAAATGGTTAGGGGTAGTTATATTACCGAAGGGAAATGGTTCCGACAATTGATTTGATATAAAGTCTATGGAAATGGTTTCGACTAGTGATATGATATAAAATCGATGTAAAATGGTTTCAGCTAGTGATGTTATATAAGCCGATGAAAAAAAGGTTTCGGCTAGTGATGTGATATAAAAATCGATTGGAAATGGTTTCGACTACTGATGTGACATAAAGTTGATGGAAAATGATTCCGCCTAGTTATATTGTGCCGAAGGAAAATGGTTCCATCAAGAGTTGGCTATTATGATTTGATCTACTTGTGATTGGCATACTTGATGCATGTTGGTTGTTGAATTATGACTATTCAACTAAGTGGTTGAGTCTTGTGAACTGTGTATTGTAGCACTGTTAGGTTGGACAGATTTCTATGCATGTTGTAGTTTGAGGAGGTTCGGTTGGGATGAAAGGAGTCTTCGTTTTCTAGCTAGTTTTGCTTTGTTTATCAGGTTACTTGTTGAGTACCACATTGTTTCGTGCTCACTACTTGCTTTTACACTTGTGTATATTTCGAGCCCGGTACCGTGTGATTGTTCTTCTTTTTCTTCTCCCATTTCCGAGGCTTGTTGAAGATGAGGTAGTTGTTTGTCATCTCGCGCGGGCCCTCTGTTTCCTTTATTTTATGCTTTGTATTATTTAGAAAACAAAGATATTGAAACTTGTACTTATTTTTCATTCCGCACTTTATGTATTATTGACTTGTACACGTGACAATCAAGTTTAGGGATTAGAATAGAATGAATAAGTTTCTTTTTTATCTTGTTCTTGTTTCTTTTTCACTTTATCTTTCGTTTCGTTTGATTAAGACCGACTTTTATTGATGGAAATAGAGAAGTATCATCATTTTGGATCGTGACAGTACATAAATCTAAAATAATATCAAATTTAAGAACACACAATTAGTATTATGCTTTTTGGAGAATCATGACCCTACAAATTATATTAGTGGGATTTAATTTGAGTGACCAAAAGAGTGTTTTACAATTATCGTAATAAAGCCTCAAATCCTTAACCATTCAATTGTGGGCACACTAATAGAGGGATCAACAGATCCATGTCTCAAATTATTGCCTTCCATTAAAGATATTCATGTGTCCTTACAAAACTTTTGGTAGGAAAAGAAAATATTATCCAAAACAAAAGTAAATTTCTTACTTTTTTTTAATGATGTTTAATAAATAAACATAAAATATTATTTTAAAAATATTTTAAAATAAAATTTATTTTTCTTATTTTTCATTAGAATTTTTTTCAGCTTTTTTAAAAATTCTTTCTCTAGAAAAAAACATTTTCTATTGCATCACACGACACATGCTTTAATATTGTTGTATTTTATTTTTTTCTTCCTTCAAAATATTAAGAAATTAATAAATATAATGTGTAGTTTATAAACTATCTGTAATTCGTTAATGAATATTTCTTGACAGTTTAACATTACTAAGAAAAGATCAAGTAATGTAAAGGTTATAGTTGAAAAAATATATAAACTTTTATCTTGAATCCTTAATATAACACTTATTTTTGGAATAATTTTTTTTTTCTAATGTGATACTTATTTTGGATCAGAGAGAATATATTTAATAGGAAAATGGTAGATAACAAATAAAAAGGAGATTTTTTTGTTTAAAGCAATTTTGTTGAGAAACAATTCCTCTAATTTGACTTATCAATGTGTGAGATAATAATTGTTCATCTATTTATTTGAAGAAAAATTGAGACCTGTGAAATGATTCAATTGTAGTTTTTGTCCCAATCAAAAGGTGAAAAGAGGTATTTGTTCTTTGGCAGAGAAGAAAAAAATTAAAGAGATAGAAATTTCTTACAATTTCGTTCTAATCTGTTTATCTGATTTTGATTTAATATAAAAATTTAGAAAGTAAAATTTATAAAGATTTATTTTTTAAAACATAATAAAAAAGGGAGTATCTTTTTGCGCCCTTCAATACAAAATTTGGAAAGAAATAGGACATATGTTTTCATGATCAAAATGAAATTGCTTTTGGTGAAAAGCCTTCGTTTGCGTTTTGCCAGAAGGTAATACCAAAAACAATGGAAAAATAACATATTTCAAATTATATTATTTTTACTGTTTTGAATATTTTTATCATTTTAACTTTAATATTTCAATTAAAAAATGAAAGAAAAATCAATTTATTTTAAAACAAAAAAGGTATTATAGACTTTTTTAAATTTCTGATCAAATTCTGACCAAATTTTCTGGCCATTTAGCATAACTTTAAACAGATATGGTTGGGTGAAAATTAATCCTATCACCATTTCATTTCATTTCAATGTTTATACCCCTAAGAATATTAAATTGTTGTAGTAAATATTTTGTAAAAGTGGATATTCAAAAATCATCTTTGCATTATTTGAGCAAAAGGGGAAAAAGAAGTTTTAAGAATGACCTAATTATTAAGAGAAAAACAAAAAAAACTATCTGATGATTCAAATATTGTTATGAAGGATGAAACTAATGCAAATTCATAAACATAAATAATAATATTAATAAAGTTGATAATATAAACATACCTTAAGCAAGGCTTCTTGTGATTCCCAATAGATAGCATTTTCCATGGTAACTTGTGTGTCATTGTTATCATCATCCTCACAACCAAATATATAAGTAGATGGATTTTCATCATTGCAACATCCTCCTCCTTCTTCATCATCATTTGTAAGTATAAAAATATTATGATACAAACTACTTATGATCTTATTTTCTTCCCTCATATTTTGATTTTCTTTAACATAATTCTCCATTTTTCTTGTAATTGTCATTTACAACCTGTAACAGACATAGAAAAGAAAAACAAAATAAAAGAAAAGAAAAAAAAAGGAAAAAAAAGAAAAGAAAATGGATAGCAATTGTGGTTTTGGGGAGGGAAGAAAAGATTTAGATTATATATATATATAATGAAGTTAGCATTCATTATTTAGATGTATAATTTTTCTTGGAATATTTCTCTTAATTTGGAATATGCGCACCGATATTTATGGATTAAATGTAGATTTATTGTATTGATAAGAAAAATCACTTTTTAATATATCAGTCATTTTTAGTGATAAAGTTAGATTATCAATAATTCAATATATGTCTTTTTATCAAATCCATCAATGTTGTATTAGCAGTTATAATACATCAAATCAAATTCATAACTAAGTATTTATAGTAAAATATTTTCAATGCTTATGCTAATCAACTAATCATGTTCAATATCGTTTTGAAAAAATAGATTTAATCTACATACGTTAATAATGCAAAATGAAAAAAATCTAATGAAAGCATTTGGTAAATGGACCACAACCACAATTTATCTATGGTGTCTAAGATACTGACTGGCCACTATCGTCATGATCTACATCACTAGTTTGTTGAATTAGAAGAAAAGACATAAATTCCTCTATAAATTTATTTCGAAAAGTCAGTTACACGCTTAAATTATCATGATGACCTATTATACACTCAATCTTATTCAAAGTGAAATTAATACCCCTTTCCGAAGATAATATCAGTTTTAGTGTGAAAATGTGTTATACACACTTTTTGACACGTAAATAAGATTATTTAAAAATTTTGAACCATTTTTGCTTAGTATTTTCTTAGACTTTCGCAAAAAGTATAAACCTATGCTTTCTTCCTCCTCTCACCTTACATTTCTTTTTTCTTAAAATCTATTTTTTCTTTCTTCTTCATTATTCATAAATTGAAGGGAAAATAAGAAATTTGAAGAGAGCACATGAGACAATAAGACGATTATGAAGTTTAGTGACGTTGGCGGCGGCGATATGTGGTGGGCAACTATAACATCTCATAAGTTGACATAACTAATAATAAACTAAGAAACCAAGAATAATCATTTTTGGAAATAAGTAGGGCAATCTGGAAAATTTCTTAAGTGTAAAAGTGAGTTCTTGGTCATTTTCAAACGACCATAACTCCCAACTCATGAGGAGTTAGTGAAAGTTCTATATATGATTGGAAAGGCCTTGGGAATATCTTTCCAACGACGCCTAGTTTGATCATTTTCGATGTCGTATGAGGGAGATATTCCTTTCGAAAGTTGGGTTGTTGAACTGGGGAAATTCCAATCCGATTTTTAGTAAGGGTAAAGTAGTCTTTTTACCCTACTATTTCCTATTTGTTTTAAGGATTTTATTAGGGTAAAACCACTTTTAGTTCAGATTTTTACGCTTAGGGTATGGGAGAAAAGAGAAGAGAAGAAGGAGAAGGGAGAAAAGAGCAAGATTTCACCAAGAACGACAAGAGATTCTAGTAGAATCCGTCGGGGGTAATCCCTATCGAGGTATGTGAGATTTTTCTGTGTTGGGTTCGTTCAGCCACACACCAACATGTTTAATTCAGCGAGATTTGACTAGATTGAATGAAGAATATTGAAGTTCTTGATGAACAATTGTCGAATTCTTGTGGTTTGGGTTGTTGCATATCTTTAGTTGTTTTGATTCGTGTTTTCGGGCTGTTTTACGAGTCCAAAGTATTGGGTATTGAGGTATTTATTGATCCTAAGTATTTGGGGTATGATCCATGGGAGCTTAGAAGGTTTAGAGTTAAAAATCGGAGAAGAAAAGTCAAAAATACCGTTTGACAACCCCTGGGGCGCCGCGCCTGCCAGAGCTCTTCAAGGCAGACTCTGTGTGACAGGCCCTGGCGAGCCGCGCCAACCTGAACACCTCAGACCAGAGTCTGTCCGTCAGGCTCTGGCGCTCCGCGCCTCTCAGAGCCCAAGGTCACCTGGAGACCCCATTTCCCTCCTATCTTTTCGTACGAGTTCCTAAGTGATGTACCTATAATTCCTAGTCAATTCCAACACTCTAAAGTACATCTAAACATCATAAAAAATCCATAAACATGAGATCATGATCCTTGAATCCATAATCCAATTCAAGGGAAGTTAAGATCAAAGTCAAAGAAGTTAAGAGTCAAGTCTAAAAGTTACGAAGCAAGTCAAAGTAAGTTCCTAAAGCATTCAAGAGTCTTAAACAAACATTTTAACTTTGTTTTAAGGTTCAAGCAATAAGTTGAGCAAAGAGTAAAAGAGTTGAGTTAAGTTCTCAAAAGCTATAAGGGAACTAAGTATTCCCTAAGAGTTAAGTTTCAAGTTAAGCAAAGAGTAAGAGCTGAGTTCATTTCTCATAAGTTATAAGGGAACTAAGTACTCCCTAAAAGTTTATAAATGTTTTTTTTTCACATTTAAGTTGAAGATGAACTAAGATTTTTAAAAGAGTTTTGGGAAATAAAAAGGGAAACATTGATTCCAAGACGAAAGAGGATATTTTAAAAGCATGAGCTAAAGTATATTTTGGGAGTAGTATTGAGCACCGATGTAGGGACGAGAGTTCATATTAACTCAAGTCTCCATGTAAATCATGTAGTCATCATGGGTAGTCACGGTTCATACTTATTAGATGATCATGTCAGGTTAGCCAGTGGATCCACTAGGTTGAGGATGTTCTATGCGACGACAAAGTATAGGACAGTTCTGGCAGCGTGGGCGAGATGCTGTATCACCACTAAGGCTCATAGTGGTGGTTGTCGGTTAGAGAAACTCCTACAGAACTACATTATTTCATATATAAGTAAAGTGGAATTTGTTATTGCATTTTCCTTGATAAACTTAGTTGCTTTACTGTTTTACAAACTTTATATGTATCGCATGTGTTTCAAATTGCTTTATATATATTCATTGAGTAGAGTAATTCTTCAGTTGAGCAGAGCCAAGGTATGTTTATCTTATTCCCATCAAGCTTAAGTTGTTGTTTAGCATTCCAACTCGCATACTCGTACATTCAATGTACTGATACCAGTTGTCATGTATCGTTTCATGATGCAGATGCAGGTAACCAGGATCAGCACGCATCGCTTCGTTGATCCAGTTTGAGCTCCAGAGTCAGTGGTGAGCCTCCTTGCATTCCGGAGGATTTTTTTTATGCTTTCCAGTCTTTCTCTTTCAAAATGTTGTTGGGTCTGTCCCAACATTCTTCAAAGTAGCTTTAGAGGCTTCATAGACAGATAGTCAGTTAGATTGTTCATTTTGATGTCTCTTTTATCTTACATTTCAGTTGTTTTAAATTTGAGACTCAAGTCCCATTTTGGCTGGAATATTACATTTTGAGTATTTTCCTTGAAAAATGTTCCTTACTGTAATATTAAGTTAAGTTAAGTCTTCTGCGGAGTTAAGTAAGCCAGGACAAGGGTTCGCTCGAAGTAAGCAATGGTCATCGAGTGCCAGTCCCGCCCAGGGTGTAGGCTCGGGTGTGACAAACTTGGTATCAGAGCACAGAGTTCAAGAGTCCTAGGGAGTCTATGAAGCCGTGTCTGTAGAGTCTTAATCATCGGAGTGAAGTGTGCCACATCTATGATTAAGAGGCTACAACATTTAGAAATTCCTCACTTCTTTCATACTCATTCGTGCGTTAGAGTTTATCTCTAAAAGTCTCTCTCTAATTCGTGCTTGCGTGTGTTTCACATAACAATGCCTCTACGAAGAGCAGCAAGAGGTCGTCCAGCTAGGAGAAATATAGAAGATCAGGAACAGGAGTTACCCAATTCTCCGAAAGTCAAACCTCAAGGGAAGGTTACTAATGCTGAGTTCCGTGAGACTATTCAGATGTTGAGTCAAGTTGTGACCAACCAAGTCGAGCAACAAAGGGGAGCTCAACAAGAAAGGGCTGAATCTTTAGGATGAATCTCCCAAGCTTCACTTATTCGAGCACTATTGAGGATCCAAAAAACTTTGTGGAAGAGTTGAAGAAGGTATTCGATGTGATGCATGTGGTTGGCACTGAGAGAGTTGAGTTAGATGCATATCAACTGAAGAGTGTGGCTAGAACCTGGTTTGAGCAATGGAAGGATGGTAGAGCGGAGGATGCACCACATCCAATTTGGGCTCGCTTTGAAGAAGATTTCTTGGGGAGTTTCTTTCCCTGAGAACTGAAGGAAGCAAAGGTACGGAAGTTCCTTACCCTGAAACAGGACTCCTTGAGTGTTCATGATTATGGGTTAAAGTTCACCCAACTGTCTCGCTATGCTCCGGAAATGGTTAAGGATATGTGAAGCAGAATGAGTTTGTTTGTTGCTGGTTTGGGTCGTGCTTCAAGCAAAGAAGGTAGGGCTGCAATGTTGATTGGTGACATGGACATATCTAGGCTAATGATCTATATGCAGCAAGTTGAAGAGGAAAAGCCGAAGGACAGAGAAAAGTACAGAAACAAGAAAGCTAAGACTGGGAATGAGTCTAGTCAACAAAAGAGTGGAGCGAGTCAAACCCAATTCCAGAAACAAAAGGGGCATGAACCATCATCTGCTAGTGCACCTGCGCCAGAAACAAATGTGAGTATAATGGCCACAATTCTCAGAACGTCAAGGCTAGACCAACCTAATCTCAAGGTAGTGTGGCACAAGGAGGGAGTTGGGCTCCTACATGTGCCAAGTATGGTAGAAACCACCCCGGTAGATGTCGTGATGGGTAGACAGGTTGCTTCAAGTGTGGTCAAGAGGGTCACTTCATGAGAGAGTGCCTAAGAATAAGCAAGGGGGTGGAAATTCGGGCAATATAGCTTAATATTCATTAGTTGCTCCACCAGATAGGGCTGCACCTAGAGGAGCCACTTCTGGTACTGGCGGACGGGAAAACCGTCTTTATGCAATCACTAGACGCCAAGAGCTAGAGAACTCTCCAGATGTTGTCACGGGTATGATCAAAGTCTTCACTTTTGTTGTTTATGCTTTGTTAGACCTAAGAGCAAGTTTATCCTTTGTAACTCCTTATGTTGCAAATCAGTTTGAGATTCTTCCTGAAAAACTTTGTGAACCCTTCTGTATTTCTACACCTATTGGGGAGTCTATTCTAGCGGAAAAAGTCTATCGTGATTGTCCTATTTCCATCAATCACAAGAACACCATGAATGATCTAGTAGAGTTAGACATGGTAGATTTTGATAACAATGTAGGTATCGACTGACTTCATTCCTGTTATGCATCCATAGATTGTACAACTCGAGTTGTCAAGTTCTAGATTCCTAATGAGCCAGTCATAAAGTGGACTAGTACTTCAGCAGTGCCTAAGGGTTGTTTCATTTCGTACCTAAAGGTGAGAAAGTTAGTTTCAAAGGGGTGTATCTATCACATAGTTTGAGTTAATGACTCAAGTACTGAGGTCCCTTCAGTCAGTTCCTATAGTGAAAGAGGTTCTAGAAGTTTTTTTTGTTGATCTACCCGGAATCCCTCCCGAAAAAGTAATGGACTTTGGCATAGACATCATTCCAGATACACATTCTATCTCTATTCCGCCATACAGAATGGCACCAGAAGAGTTAAAAGAGTTAAAAGAACAATTGAAAGATCTGTTAGATAAAGGTTTCATTCGACCAAGTGTCTCACCTTGGGGTGCTCCGGTCTTGTTTATAAGGAAAAAGGATGGTTCCCTTAGGATGTGTATAGACTACCTCCAATTGAATAAGGTGACCATCAAGAATAAATATCCTCTTCCAAGGATAGATAATCTTTTTTACCAACTTCAGGGTGCTTCTTGCTTCTCAAAAATTGATCTCAGATCAGGTTACCATCAGTTGAAAGTTAGGGAATGTGACATTCCAAAGATGACTTTTAGAACCAGGTATTGTCATTATGAGTTTTTAGTTATGTCCTTTGATTTGACAAATGCACCAGCAACATTCATGGATATTATGAACAGAGTCTTCAAACCTTATTTAGATGTGTTTGTCATCGTCTTCATTGATGACATACTAGGGTATTCAAGGAATGAAGAAGATCATGCTAGTCACCTCAGGATTGTTCTGTAGACTTTGAAAGATAAAGATCTATATGCCAAGTTCTCCAAGTGTGAGTTTGTCTTAAGTCTGTGGCATTCTTGGGTCACACTATTTATAGCGATGGGATTAGAGTTGACACACAAAAGATAAAAGCAGTTCAGAGTTGGCATAGACCCACATCTCCAAAGGATATAAAGAGTTTCTTGGGTTTGGCTGGCTATTATAGGAGATTTATTGAAGGGTTTTCATCTATCTCGTCTCCTATGACCAAGCTAACTCAGAAGACAGTTAAGTTTCAATGGTCTGAAGTTTGTGAGAAAAGCTTTCAAGAGTTGAAAAAGAGATTGACTACCGCTCCGGTTTTGACCTTACTAGAAGGTACTCAAGGTTTTGTGGTTTATTGTGATGCATCAAGAGTTGGCTTGGGCTGTGTGTTGATGTAGAATGGCAAGGTTATAGTTTATACCTCTACACATTTGAAGGTTCATGAGAAGAACTATCCATCTCATGACTTGGAATTGGTTGCAATAGTTTTTGCTTTGAAGATATGGCATCATTACTTGTATGGGGTTCATGTTGACATATTCACTGATCACAAGAGCCTCCAATATGTGTTCACTCAGAAAGAGCTAAATCTCAGACAAAGGAGGTGGTTAGAATTACTCAAGGATTATGATACGAGTATTCTTTACCACCCAGGTAGGGCTAATGTGGTTGTTGATGCCTTAAGCAGGTTGTCCATGGGTAGTACCGCCATGTTGAAGAAGAAAAGAGAGAGTTAGCTAAAGATTTGCACAGACTGGCACGTTTAAGAGTCAGACTTATAAATTCCACAGAAGGAGGAATAGTGTTGATCAATGGTGTTGAGTCATAATTAGTGTCAGAGGTAAAAGAAAAGCAAAATCAAGACCCTATTTTTCTTGATTTGTAGGCAAGTGTCCATAACAAAAGAGTATTGGCTTTTGAACAAAAGGGAGATTGTGTGTTGAAGTACCAAGGTACATTGTGTGTACCTAGGGTGGATGGACTACTAGAGAGGATACTGGAGAAAGCTCATAGCTCCAGATAGTCCATTCATCCGGGTTCCACCAAGATGTACCGCGATTTGAGAGAGGTATATTGGTGAGAAGGCATGTAGAAAGATATTGCTTAGTATGTTGCCAAGTGCTCAAATTGTCAGCAAGTGAAAGTAGAGAACCAAAGGCCTGGAGGTTTGGCTCAGACTATAGAACTTCCAGAATGGAAGTTGGAGATGATTAATATGGACTTCATCACAGGCTTGCCAAGGTTTCACAAGCAACATGATTCTATTTGGGTGATTGTTGATAGGATGACAAAGCCAACCCATTTCTTGCCGGTAAAGACTACCTATTCGGCCAAGGATTATGCTATGTTGTACCTTCAAGAAGTGGTAAGACTTCATGGAGTTCCGATCTCCATTATTTCAAATAGAGGTGCACAATTTACTACACAATTCTGGAAATATTTCCAAAAAGATTTGGGTTCAAAGGTGAACCTAAGTACTGCTTTTCATCCACAGACGGATGGACAAGCAAAACGTACTATTCAGAATTTGGAGGATATGTTGAGAGCTTGTGTGATCGATTTCAAAGGGAGTTGGGATGATCAGATACCTCTCATTGAGTTCGCTTACAACAACAGTTACCATTGGAGCATCCAAATGGCTCCATATGAAGCTCTTAATGAGAGAAGATGCAGATTTCTTATTGGGTGGTTCGAAGTTGGTGAAGCAGGATTGATAGGACCAGATCTAGTTCACCAAGCTATGTAGAAAGTGAAGGTGATTCAAGAAAGATTGGAAATGGAACAGAGTTGCCAAAAGTCCTACACAGATGTTAGGAGAAGGCAATTAGAGTTTGCGGTGGATAATTGGGTGTACCTGAATATTTCCCTAATGAAGGGCGTTATGAGGTTCGGTAAGAAGGGAAAACTTAGTCCCCGATATATTGGACCTTATAGAATCTCCAAGAGAGTGGGCAATGTGGCTTATGAGTTAGAGCTACCCCAAGAATTAGCAGCGGTTTATCCGGTATTCCATATTTCCATGCGGAAGAAGTGCTTGGGTGATCCTTCATTGATTGTGTCAACTGAGTATGTTGAGATTAAGGATAACTTGTCCTATGAGGAAGTTTAGGTTTAGATTTTATATCGTCAAGTTCGCAAGTTGAGAACAAAGGAAGTTGCATCAGTCAAGGTCCTTTGGAGGAACCAATTCGTTGAAGAAGTGACTTGGGAAGCTGAAGAGGATATGAAAAAGAGATATCGACATCTCTTTGAATCCGTAGAGAATGCGTATCAAGGTACTAAATTCTCTTCTTAGCACTTAATAAGCCTATGTGTAAACATGTATTACTTGTGTTTGGTGGTTGAGTGCTGAAATGATGTTACTACCCATAACTTAGTGTAAAAGTTCTCATTCGAGGATGAATGTTCCCAAGGGGGAGATATTGTAACATCTCGTAACTTAACATAACTAATAATAAGCTAAGAAACCAAGAAAAATCATTTTTGGAAATAGGTAGGGAAATCTTGAAAACGTTCCTAAGTGTAAAAGTGATTTTTTTGTCATTTTTAAACGGCATAACTCCCAGTTCAGGAAGAGTTAGTGAGAGTTCTTTATATGGTTGGAACGCCCTTGGGAAGATCTTTCCAACGGCTCTGAGTTTGTGCATTTTCAATATCGTATAAGGGAGATATGCCTTTCGGAAGTTGGATTGTTGGACTGGGGAAAGTCCAATTTGGATTTTAATAAGGGTAAAGTAGTCTTTTTACCCTACTATTTCCAAATTTATTTTAAGGGTTTAATTGGGGTAAAACCAAGTTTTAGTTCAGATTAGAAAATATTTTTTTACGCTTAGGGTTTGGGAGAAAAGAGAAGACAAGAAGGAGAAGGGAGGAAAGAGCAAGATTTAACCAAGAACGCCAAGAAATTCTAGTAAAATTCGTCAGGGGTGATCCCTATAGAGGTATGTGAGCTTTTCCTGTGTTGGGTTCGTTCACCCACACACCAACATTTTTAATTCAGCGAGCTTTGATAAGATTGAATGAAGAATATTGAAGTTCTTGATGAAAAATTGTCGAATTCTTGTGGTTTGGGTTGTTGCATATCTTTAGTTGTTTTCAATCGTGTTTCCAAGATGTTTTATGAGTCTAAACTATTGGATATTGAGGTATTTAGTGATCCTAAGTTTTTGGGGTAATATACATGAGAGTTTAGAAGATTTAGAGTTGAAAATCGAAGAAGAAAAGTCGGAAATCCCGTCTGACAACCCCTGGGGCTCCGCGCCTGCCAGAGCCCCTCAGGGCAGGCTCTGTCTAACAGGCCCTGGCGCACCACGCCAGCCAGATCACCTCAGACCAGAGTTTGTCCATCTCTGGCGCTCCTCACCTCTTAGAGCCCAAGACCTCTTGGAGACCTCATTTTTTCCCCCTATCTTTCCGTATGAGTTCCTAAGTGACGTACCTACAATTCCTAATCGATTCCAACACTCTAAATTACATCTAAACATCATAAAATCATCCATAAATATGAGATCATGATCCTTGAATCCATAATCCAATTCAAGGGAAGTTAAGATCAAAGTCAAAGAAGTTAAGAGTCAAGTCTAAAAGTTACGAAGCAAGTCAAAGTAAGTTCCTAAAGCATTCAAGAGTCTTAAACAAACATTCTAACTTTGTTTTAAGGTTCAAGCAATGTGTTGAGCAAAGAGTAAAAGAGTTGAGTTAAGTTCTCCAAATCTATAAGGGAACTAAGTATTCCCTAAGAGTTAAGTTTCAAGTTAAGCAAAGAGTAAGAGATGACTTCATTTGCCATAAGTTATAAGGGAACTAAGTACTCCCTAAAAGTTTATAATTTTTTTTTCCACATTTAAGTTGAAGAGAAACTAGGATTTCCAAAAGAGTTTTGAGAAATAAAAAGGGAAACATTGATCCTAAGAGGGATTTTTAAAGTTAAAAAAGGTTGAGCAAATTATCTCAACCCAAGAGGAAAGAGGATATTTTAAAATCATGAGCTAAAATATATTTTGGGAGTAGTATTGAGCACCGATGTGGGAACGAGAGTTCATATTAACTCAAGTCTCCATGAAATCTATGTAGCCATCATGGGTATTAAAGGGTCATAATTTTTAGATGATCACGTGAGGTTAGCTAGTGGATCCATTAGGTTGAGGATGTTCTATGTGACGGCAAAGTATAGGACAGTTCTAGCAGTGTGGGCGAGATGTTGTATCACCACTAAAGCTCATAGTGGTGGTTGTCGGCTAGAAAAACTCCCACAGAACTACATTACTTTCATATATAGATGAAGTCGTGTTTGTTATTGCATTTTCCTTGATGAAATGACTTGCTTTATTGTTTACAAACTTTATATGTATCGCATGTGTTTTAAATTGCTTTATATATATTCATTGAGTAGAGTAATTCTTGAGTTGAGCAGAGCCAAGGTAAGTTCATCTTATTCATCAAGCTTAAGTCGTTGTTTAGCATTCCAACTCGCATACTGGTACATTCAATGTACTGATGCCAGTTGGCCAGCATCGTATCATGATGCAGACGCAAGTAACAAGTATCAGTACACAGCGCTTCGTTGATCCAGTTTGAGCTCCAGAGTCAGTGGTGAGCCTCCTTGCATTCAGGAGGATTCTTTTTATGCTTTCCGGTCTTTCTCTTTCAGAATGTTGTGAGGTCTATACCAACATTCATCAAAGTAGCTTTAGAGGCTTCATAGACAGATAGTCTGTTAGATTGTTTAGTTTTAATGTCTCTTTTATCTTATATTTCGGATGTTTTAACTTTGAGACTCAACTGCCATTTTGGATGGATTATTACATTTTGAGTATTTTCCTTTGATAATGTTCCTTACTGTTATATTAAGTTAAGTTAAGTCTTCCACTGAGTTAAGTAAGTCAGGCCAAGGGTTCACTCGAAGCCAACAATGGTCACCGAGTGCCAGTCCTGCCCACGATGTAGGCTCGGGGCGTGACAACAACATCATTGTTGCGACTGAAACAAATAAAAACTTTCAGATCTGTAAAAGTTCTTTTGAAATCTTGATAATTATGATTAAAATCAAGCATTTCACTGGGATTCTTTATCTGTAAAATTAAGTATGCCATTTATGACTTGCGACAAAAATAACGTTGTGATGATTGTGGTGGTGCTCCGGCGAGAATAAAGAAGACAAAGATAAAAAAATATTTTCTTCCATCAATTTTTTAAAAATGTAGGCAATGAAACATAAATTTTATGCATAAATGTCATAAGATTTTCAATAGAATTCATTATCTTTCTCATAGTTTTTTCGATCTTCTTCTCCAATAAATCCCCCGACGAGTTCGAATAAAATCATGAATCGTAAGTTAAAATCATTAATTTCCCGGTGGAAATCAACATCCTCCCCACTGTTTTTCACTTCTATTTATAATTTCTTTTTAAGATAAACTGATGGTTATTCGACAAAAATGATCAATAGTAACGAAGAATTTATAAAGAAGAAGAACTTTAAAAAAAATATTTTAAAATGTAAAAGCTTTAGAGAAATTGGCGTAACCAATGAAAACAAAAAAATAATAATAAAATGACATACTTAATATTTTAAATATTATAATATTTAATTATATAATGACCAATAAAATAGTGCCACATGTTTAAACTTGTCATTTTAACATAAAATTTCTTCTTCTCATGCACCTTAAGGAAGGTGAAGACATTTTTTGTGTCATGTCACCTTTTAAGGTATATTAATATCACTTTGAATAAGATTATGTGTGCAATAGGTTATCACAATAGTATAAGTGTGTTATTGACTTTTCGAGATAAATTCGAGGGGGGGATGGGATTTGTGTTTTTTCTTCGAATTTGAGGCATGGAGCAAGAAAGAAAATTATTTGTGATATTAATAACGTGTAATGTTTTAAAAATTTGTATTCCCTCCGTCCAATAATAGTTATCCATTTATACTAAAAATAGTTGTCCAATAATACTTGTGTCCATTTAAAAAAGGGAAAACGGTCAAAAATATCTCTCAACATTGATTTATTGGTTGACTATACCCTTGTCGTTAAAATAAAGTTGGTCTTACCGCTACCTTTACAAAACTTATTGTACATGCCCCTTTATGGATGTAAATCGCCAAATCAACAAAATTATCCGAATTTCAATTGAAATTACCCAATTATCTATTTTGACCTAAATTCAATCCATAATATTAAAAAAACAAATGAATAGCAATTAAATCTCCAAACATCTCTTTGAGTTCGTCGTTTTCCCTCATTATCACCACTTTTCCCTCCCAAAAATGCGAAGCAAATCCACGAGATCATGTAATTTCTTGTGACAAACCGAATGACTGATACACGAACTGTCAAGATCAAGAAGAACAAGGATATGGTAAAGTTCAATGTTTACTTCTCTTGGTATCTTCAAACACGGTGTGTGTCCAACATTGAGAAGACCGACAAGTTGAAACAATCACTTCCTTTAGGTTTGAGCGTATAAGACTGTAACACCCTAAAACGAATAAGGTTAACTAGAGCTTCGAGAATGTTTATTGAGTTAATTTTAAGTTAAAATAAAATGAGTTATATTGATGTTATTAGGCAGTGTGTGAAGTTTGGTTAAGTTTGGAGGTCAAACGTCCAAGAACGTCCATGACGTTCGCAAAACGTGCCTTAGAAAGTGTTCATTTGTCTTGATGTGTTTGAGTGAGTTTTACGTGTTCGTTTTAATCAAATTGATGTGGGATGTTAGTAAGACCTAGATGACTATGTTTAGGGTTTTAACATCCGGTACGACCCCACCTAGGACTCACGAGGGGCCCTAGGATAGAACCCCATCTTTTGGAAAGAAGCTGCCAAGCAATAACCAAACGACGGCCACAAGGGACGGACCGTTGGTCAAATGACGGACCGTCGACCTTGGGCTTCTATTGGCCATGCAAGGTAGGATATCCTGCACCAGGAAGAAACTAAGTCCCCATCGACGGACCCCACCAACGGGGCGTCGATGGGCAGACGGTCCATCTGTATGGACTCGTCGATGGTGCCTGTGAAAGCTGCATTTTTCTGCACAGGCTTGGGGTGTTTGGTAAATTCACCCCAAGTCTTTTATGAACCTAGGAAGTCATTTTTAGGGTTTATTAGGTATATTAAAGTGTTTTAAACCCTAAGACCTAATTTTAGACCTCATTTCCTAAAACCCAAAACCCCTCCGTCTTAGAAGACTCTCTAAAGTCACCATGGTAGTTGGAAGTCAAGAAGGGTTAGAAGGGGATGTTGGTGGACGTTTCTTCATCAAAAATCAATGGGGTTTCTTCAATGTGAGGTATGGTATCCATCCTTGAACTCTCTTCCATTCAAGGAGCCCTTTCTAATAAATTTCAAAAAGAGTTCTTCAACCCTAGATTCTTGTATCTTCAACTCTAAAAATGGGTCTTGCATGAAAACGTTTCAAATGATTCAAATATCATGTTTCTAATGTTAGTTGATGATTTTAATGCTAAAACTTCAATGAAAACATGTTAAAGCTTTTTATCAAATTTTGGCTTAAGAAATGGGTTAAATGAGCATGAATTGGTAGTCTTTGAGCTTTGGTTTCTTATGGTTGATATTGTTGTATAGCTAATGCCCTAAGGGCTATATTATGATGAATTGTTGAGTTAAATTTTATAGGTGACGGAAGCATGGATTAAAGGGTAAGTTGGTTATGTTGTTTAGCTTTAATTACGAAATGCTCTTGAGTGGTATGGTCCACCTTCTTGGTGGCGGTGTTTACTTGAATTGTATGAATGTGTAGTTACTTGTGCATTGTGAATGAGATCATGAAGGGACATTATGTGAAGAAAGATGGAAACGAAGTTATTCTTGTTAATGTGTTTTTGATGAGCTTGTTATGAGAAGTAGGCTAGAGAGTATGCCTAAGTGAATTATATGATTATGTGAAGCATGTTAAAGTGTGTGATGTGATGAAAGTAAGTCTAAGCATGTATATAAGTTAAATGTAAATGAAATTATGCTTATGTGCAAGGTGTGATCACATGTACACACACACTCACACTTTAATGAATGAAAGAAGCTAAGTTAAGCCAAAGGAGGAGTTTTGGGGTGAACACTCTTCGTGAGTTGAGATGAAGTGTTTAGTAGCAACCTCACAATTCCTAAGAGCATTCTAAGATAGGTTGGAGGATGAATGCCCTTCATGAGTTGAGATGTGGTGTTCACTAGTTATCCTTAACCTATAGTTTATAATGTTGAGAATCCATGGGGAGTTATGCCTAGCACCGAGAGGATATGAAGAAGAGGTGGTTACACTTCGTGAGTTGAGATGTTGTATTCCAATGTACCTCTTGAGATGAGTACTCCTCGTTAGTAGAGAATGAGTTACTTAGTATTAATCTCCTTATCCCTTAACTATGCGCCCGCATAGGTGTAGCTATTGGCCAAGCCATGTAAATGCTAAGAGAATGACCTTACTCTAGGCAAGTGAGGATCCCTCATCCGATAGGGGTTAATATCGTGATTCCATGTGTAGCTCTGATGGTCTATGTCGGTTAAGATAACCCCCCACAAAAGTAATGAAAATGCTAAGTCTCCTAAAAGAGTGTACTACTTAAGGTAGGTAGTGGAATGAGATGATATTTATCCATTGCACTAGGTAGGCATTCCGAAAGAGGAGTCTTGGTGAGCCTTATGTGAATTGAATGAACTAAGTCTCCTAAAAGAACGTACTACTTTGGGTAGGTAGTGGAATGGGACGCTATCTATCCATGGCACTAAGTAGACCTTCCGAAAGGGGAGTCTTGGTGCCAAGCCTTCTAAAAGAGTGTACTACTTAGGGTAGGTGGTGGTATGGGACGCCATCTACTCATTGCACTAAGTAGGCATTACGAATGGGAAGTGTTGGTGTGTTGCCTGAGTGTTTCTTCTAATGTCTTGTTATTGAGTGGTGGCTTGTTCTTCCAAGGTGAGTAAGCCGAAAGGGGTAGTCTTGAGGATCATCTTGGTGTGTATTGAAGGAGGCATATGCGCACTTCCTTCATGTCTTAACTTGGTGAGTCTTAGGATAACCTTAGTCAGGGAAACTCCTATGGAAATGAGTTCACTTCCTCTTTGCTTGGCTTGGAAGTTCACTACTTTGGAATAGGTTTAGTTCAGTGTAATGTTAAAAAGAGTTCGCTGTGATTTGGAGAGGCTTACTGTAAAACGGTTCTTTTTGGTTAAAATTATGGAAATTCTTCTCTAAGTGTTAATGGTGATTATTATGTTGTTTTACTTCTATATTCATAATGTTTTACTTATTTGGCATGAAAATGTGTTTTTACAAAAATGTCCTTTTTTGCTTATTTTTGCATATGCCATACTTAGTACATTGTTTTGTACTAACCACATACTTTTCTATACTTTATAAGTATAGGTTTTGTAAGCAAGGTTAAAGTGTAGAAGGCAAGCTTGGGATTTGATTCTCTCAAGACAAAGTATGTCCTCACATATTCGAGGGCATAGTCCTTAATTCTTTTTGTTTTGTATAAGTGCTTATTATGTATTTCTTTAAATGTAAAGGGTCGTGTCCCTAAGATATTTATGTCGTGTCTTTAAGATTGGCTTGTGACGATGAGACTTCTTTAGTATTTTATGAAAAATGTTTCTTTTATTAAATTATTCGTGAAACGTTTTAGTTCCGCACTACTTTTCATGTCTTATGTAATGAACGATAGTTAAAGGGCTTGTACAAGAACCCAAAGGGTTAAGTACGCCCGGTCATGACCCAAGGGTTCTCCCTAACTTCTAGGGGGTGC
This sequence comes from Solanum sitiens, assembly GCA_016801875.1. Classification (NCBI taxonomy): domain Eukaryota; kingdom Viridiplantae; phylum Streptophyta; class Magnoliopsida; order Solanales; family Solanaceae; genus Solanum; species Solanum sitiens. The sequence goes on along the minus strand of JABWTJ010000135.1, from coordinate 1,892,751 downwards.
TTTCGGGTCGTGAGAAATACCTATGAAAAAGAATTTATGTTCTTCTTAGAGTTACAACGCAATGGAGAATTTGCAATTCAGTTCCTCTAATCTATATTGGTTACTGCTCTGCAATCTTCTTCTTCATCTCGGTCCTCCATTTCTACAACAAAACAAGTGTAGTGTTCTCCTGAAAAATTAGATTTAAAATTCAGAGTATTGTTTCAATGTAATTTTTAAATTGGGTTTATCAAAATCAAACCTATGTTTTCTCGTTCTATCTAATTAAATCACCATACATATGTACTTCACGATCTGAGGCTAGTTGTCACGACCAGAGAGCATAGCCTAGAAAATATGGTATTCTAAAATCGTGGCACGACGTATTTGACCTCTCGGGGTATTATAAAAGCCGTTTGACATCGTTCATTGCATATGTATATATGAAAAGTAGTGCGGAATTAAAACTTTTCACAACAATCGAATAATACTTCAAATCTCTTTTATAGAAAATCATAGGAAAGACTAAGTCTCATAATCACCATCTTAGACACACAAATATCTTTGATCACGGCTCATACATCAACATAATATAAATAACAAAGTCTACTACAATGTCTTTAACAAGAAAAATTAAACATAGTTATGTCCTCGAATCAATTGAGGACATACCACAACTTGCTTGAATGAATGCTAATATCCAAGCTTCACTTCAAATGACTCCTCTCAATTGCCACCTACACCTTTAGAGATAAGACAAAATATATGGAATTAGTAAATTAAAATGCACCAAGTATGGTTACATGCAATAAAATCATGCTAAAAGGACATTTGTATAAAACATTCTCTTTTGGAGAAAACTTCATATCATAAGTATAATAAACCACTTCAAGTCATCATAAACACATTTAAGCCACCTTCCAAGCAACCCACAATATAGCATCAATATAACTTCAAACATATAAGCATAAGACCCTCCTACCAAAGGTCCTCCTAAGGCTCACTTGAGTGAGACATGAAGCGGCCGCCTATACAACCCCTTCACACACACCTAAGTGATCCTCAAGGTTTCCTAAGATAAGATTATTCATTTTCTTCAATTAACCGCCTACCTAAAGTTAGTCTAAGACACACCTAAGTAAGACATAAGAGACCGCACATACGCTCTCTTCAAGCCTACCTAAGCAATACTTAAAGCTACTCTAGATAAGTACCTTTTCAATTACATGTATTTAACTTAAGTCACTATGTTCATTAAGCCATTTAAGAGACACCCAACAATCAAGAACTTTCACATAATGGTCTTGGAGAAGACCTAGGGAACCTATACACTAGCATCTTCAAAGCCTACTCGTGCCATGTCTAAATAGCGTCCCATTCCACTACCTAAACGTTGTAGAACTTGTCCAACACTAGAATGTATCCCACATGATGAGAATAAGCATTAACCAACATAGACCATACTAGCTAGGAATGGAATCCGGAGTCTCCCCTACTCCGATGGAGGGTGTATTACTTGCCAAGGGTAGAACTAGGACACATCCTATGTAGGCACATGGTTAAGGAACATCAAAGGTTTCTTTGTACTCTGCTCTCATCTAAAGTAAAGTCACACCCCAATCATATTCATTTGGTGCTAGCCTTTGTTCTCATAGAGTAATTCAATCACAAGGGCATATGAAGAGGTACCATATGGAAGTCAAAACCAAATCACAATACACCTTACCAAAGATGGGTCCACTAGGGCTGCCACACATTCTTTATTAGGATAGCTACATGACTTTCTTAAGGATGGTTTCATGTCGTTCCAGCCAAGCTACCCCTAAGTCAATCATTTACACAAGAAGGATACCATTATGGCTTTCAACTTCAAGGATATCATAACCTTCTATCTAGTTTGAAGGTTACACATTAATGAACCTCTTAACCATGTTCAAGGTCATATTTCAATCATACATACACATACATGACAAAGGTGTTTTAGCCTACTAAGTCAAGAGTCATATTCATATTCTTCAAGTATCAAGTAGAGGGACATAGGACTACGAAAACAAGACACACATATCATCATGTACAATCACATTCAAATAGAACATATGTTTAACTAGGTGTACCACAAGTCACCCTACTCATTCCTATATAAACATCAACATAACTCATCATAAGACTCATATAGCCAACTAGGAAGATTCACACTTCAACATCAAGTAAACACATATGAAGACATCACCATAGTCTACTATAGAGGCATATCATCAACTAGAAGAACTCATACTTTCACTTCACATATACACATAAGTCATATACACCTTCACAATGATCACATATCCAAGTTATAACATGATAACATCATAATTCATAAAGTAATGCCGACAAGACCACATTCTTCACAATTATATCACATAAGCACCGCCACCATAAGTGGACCATACCAAACATCACAATTGAAATACCTATACTACACAATATAGAAGAGGTTAGGTCAACATACCACCACTCCAACATCAACACCTCCAATCCTTAGTCAATTCAATCCCCAAAGGTTCTTACCAATAGCCATAATCACCAATTCAAACCAATAATCAAACTATAAAAAGATTCAACATGATACCGTATGAAATTTATCAAATTAGGACAACATATACACATTTTTAACATGCTTCTTACATAATTCAATAGCCTAAAGTAATCTACACAAGAAATCAATACTATAGAGACATGATCAAATCACCCATAATATAGCCAAAATAAGGATTTCACGATTTGCATGAGTTCATAGGAATTTTGATCTAAAATCATTCAATTATAATCAATTCAATCATAAATCATTGATTCAAAACGTTTTATGCAAGAACCCATGGCTAGATATCAAAATTGAAGAGTTCATCTTTTGAGAAGTCTTAGAAAATACTTTGAAGTTTGGATCCTTGAAGAAAGAGAGTTCAAGGATGAAACAACATACCTTGATTGATGAAGATTCACGAAAATGAAGAAGAATTGATGGATAAATCAAGCTCCAAGCTCCCACCTTGCTTCAAGCTCCAATGGAGTTCTAGAGGATTCTTCTTTGGGATTTGGGGTTTTGGGTTTTGATTTTTAATAATGAACTTGACTTGGGGTTCTAGACTTATAAAACCACTTAAAATATCCAAAAATTCCTTAAGTAACCGCCTAAACTATTTTTAGAACATTAGGTGAATTTCCCAAAACACCCCTGCCTTGGCCGAGACACCTGCATGTGTCAATCGACGGAAGGAACGACGACTCGTCGACCCACCAATGGACCGTCCTACAGGTCCGTGGTTTGGGTCAGAGACTCGTCCATAAGGAGGCTAAGCTCCCACATTAAGTATGGGGCTACGCCCCTAATCGACGGGGCATCGACTGGACCACGTTCCATCGATTGCTTCAATGGTTGGGTATTGGTTTGGCAGTCTTGACCCACAAGTTGGGTCCTTCTCAAGGACCCTTATGGTGGTACTTGGGGAGTCACTCCCGGAAGTTTCCAACCCAAATTTACTCGTATAGATATTAAGAACCTCTCACATCAATTTCAACCAAAACGAACACGTTAAAAATGCAAAGGCACACTAGAACACACAAGCACATCTCAAAGCAAAACTTTTGAACGAATTGGATGTTTGATCTCCAAACACTTCCGAACTTTAAGCACTGCCTCAAAACACTATAATAAACCATTTTAGGACTTCATAAATTCATGACACACATCTCAGGATCTAGCTCACCTAGTTCGTTTTTAGAGGTGTTACATTCTCCTCCATTTGGACAACATTCGTCCTCGAATGACACTTGCTTCATTTTAAACACTTTCAAGAGATAAAACTCAAGACTAGCAACTCATAACCATACCAAACTATCTACAATACACATATATAGGAGGAACACCAATTTCACATAATCAAGAGACTCAAAACACAACAAGAACATATAAACTACTTCTACAACTCATCATGCAATAAGACTCACATCTTCATACCATATAAGAGGAACTTCCTTCTCTACACCTTATCATTATCATATACATCAATTCTATACACATTATAACTATTTTTTCATGATAGATCAATTTAGTCAAATTTTCAAATTCTTTATAGTGAAGTACCAATCTCCTTACAGTGAAGTATGCTTTCTAACACACTAATACAACATTTAAGCAATTTATGATGGAGGCATGCAATATGAGAGACAAAACCATATAAACTCATTTTACAATATAAACATAACTTCATGAAATGCACAATGCAAGAAGATCAATGAAATTTATTTTCAACTAGACTCCTTAACAAAATGCAACGTGCAACATGCTACTATCACATTCTATATCTCAAGCTTGAATAGAATAGAAGATAAGAGACAACAAATAACAACTCCACTACTCACCATACTCCCCCATTTAGAAGGAACCCATTACAACACAAGAAAGAAGCCATAACTTATCGGCATCCTCATACGACTTTGCTCCTTTAGCTTGGAGAACATGGAAACGATTCCTCTTTGGCAAACCATCATTCGGAACACTTGGAGGAAATTACTTGGCCTCTCTTCCTCTAGCCTCAATGGTAGGACAATTCCTAACTTTATGACCATCCTTACCAAAAATAAAGCAACAACTGGTACCGGCTAGACATTTCCCAAAGTGTTTCTTCCCACACCTAGCACAAGTAGGCTTAACTCCTTGAGAACTACTACCACCCTCAATCTTGACCTTAAGAGCACTAGGTCCATCTTGGTTTGGAGCCCTCTTCTTGAACCTAGGTTAGGTTTGCTCATCGGATCTAACCATCTTTAAATTCCTTGAAATCCTACTAATTTTGGATCTTCAATGGATTATGCATACACCATAAGTCTAGACAAGTTCATGTCACCATGGAGCATGTCTGTACGACACTGTTCTTTCACAAGGTCGGCAACACAGGCCACAAACTTACTCATCTCATCCCTATGGTTAGACACCACGGATGGAGCATACCTAGACAACAAGGTGAACTTCAAAGAATACTCTTCCACATTCATGTTCCCATGCCTAAGATTAATGACTCCTCAACCTTCACCTCCCTCCTCTCACGGGAAAAATACTTTCCTAAGAAATACTTTCCTAAGAAAGCCTCCTTAAACTCCTCCCACTCAATAGGACCCGACCGGCCTATTTTCTTTCCATTGAGTGTACCATACTTGAGAAACTTCCCTCAATTAGTACGAAGCCAACTCCGCCTTCTACCTAGGAGTCACCACCATAGCACTCAACACCTTGTACACACCATCAAGAAACGCTTGGGGATCTTCTCCCACCTTAGAGCCAAGAAAGATAGGAGGATTCATCCTCACAAAGTTCCTCAACCTAGAGGTCATAGTACTTTCCAAAACATTCACTTTAGGCTCAACACCCCTTTCACACGAGTTGTCATGGCTCGGGCTAAAGCAAGTAGATCCTCTCTAATCTCCCTATTAGTCATGTTCGGGGGAACCACCAGAACCTTATTAGCTTCACCCACAATAGGGACTTGATCACCTTGGGGAATTTGAAATCCTTGTGGAACTTGTTCAATTAAGGGAGGAACTTCCTCATTCACCCCTTCTTCTTCTTCTAACCTTTTTGCGGCCATCCTTCTAGTAGCATATCCTATAATCACAAGATAAGAGATTAGGAATAGACATTTATAACCTCAACTATATTGGCACGACACAAGAGTGATGAAAAAGTGAAACTCTATCGTCCTATAGCCTCTTGATCATAGATGTATCGCGACTCACACCGATGAACAAGACTCTACTAGACGTGGCTTTAATGAGACTTTGGATTCCTAAAGACTACTTCATAACCTATGTTTTGATACCAAGCTTGTTACAACCCGAGAGTATACCCTACAAAATATGGTAATCTCAAATCGTGGCACGGCATCTTAGACCTCTCGGAGGTCTTATATAAGCCCATTGACATCATTCATCGCATATGTATATATGAAAAGTAGTGCGAAATTAAAACCTTTCACAACAATAGAATAATACTTCAAATCTCTTTTATAGAAAATCATAGGAAAGACTAAGTCTCATAATCACCATCTTAGACACACAAATATCTTTGATCACGGCTCATACATCAACATAATATAAATAACAAAGTCTACTACAATGTCTTTAACAAGAAAAATTAAACATAGTTATGTCCTTGAATCAATTGAGGACATACCACAACTTGCTTGAATGAATGCTAATATCCAAGCTTCACTTCAAATGACTCCTCTCAATTGCCACATACACCTTTAGAGATAAGACAAAATATATAGTGTATTAGTAAATTAGAATGCACCAAGTATAGTGACATGCAATAAAATCATGCTAAAAGGACATTTGTATAAAACATGATCTTTTGGAGAAAACTTCATATCATAAGTATAAGAAACCACTTCAAGTCATCATAAACACATTTAAGTCACCTTCCAAGAAACCCACAATATAGCATCAATATCACTTTAAACATATAAGCATAAGACCCTCCTACCAAAGGTCCTCCTAAGGCTCACTTGAGTGAGACATGAAGCGGCCGCCCATACAACCCCTTCACACACACCTAAGTGATCCTCAAGGTTTCCTAAGATAACATTATTAACATTATTCAATTAAATTCACTACCTAAAGTTACTCTAAGACTCACCTAAGTAAGACATAAGAGACCGCCCATACACCCTCTTCAAGACTACCTAAGCAATCCTTAAAGCTACTCTAGATAAGTACCTTTTCATTTATATGTATTTAACTTAAGTCACTATGTTCATTAAGCCATTTAAGAGACATCCAATAATTAGGACTTTCACATAATGGTCTTGGAGAAGACCTAGGGAACCTATACACTAGCATCTTCAAAGCCTACTCGTGCATGTCTAGATAGCGTCCCATTCAACTATCTAAACGTTGAAGATCTTATCCAAATCTACAATGTATCCCACATGATGAGAGTAGACATAAACCGACATAGACCATAATAGATAGGCACGGAATCTGGAGTCTGCCCTACTCCGATAGAGGGTGTTCTACTTGCCAAGGGTAGAACTAGGACACATCCCATGTAGGCACATGATTAAGGAATATTAAGGGTTTATTTGTACTCTAGTCTCATCATAAGTAGAGTCACTCCCCAAGCATACTCACTCGGTGCTAGCCTTTGTTCTCATAGAGTAATTCAATCACAAGGGCATATAAAGAGGTACCATATAGAAGTCATAACCAAATCATAATAAACCTTACAAAAGATGGGTCCACTAGGGCTTCCACACAATGGTTACTAGGATAGCTTCATGACTTTCTTAAGGATGGTTTCATGCGTTCTAGCCAACCTACCCCTAAGTCCATCATTCACACAAGAAGGATACCATTACGACTTTCAACTTCAAGGATATCATAACCTTTCTATCTAGTTTGAAGGTTCTACATTAATGACCCTCTTAACCATAATCAAGGTCATATTTCAATCATACATAAACATACATGACAAAGGTGTTTTAGCCTACTAAGTCAATAGTCATATTCATATCCTTCAAGTATCAAGTAAAGGTACATAGGTCTACCAAAACAAGACACACACATCATCATCTCATCACATGTACAATCACATTCAAATAGAACATAGGGTCAACTAGGTATACTACAAGTCACCCTACTCATTCCTATAGAAACATCAACATAACTCATCATAAGACTCATATCGCCAACTAGGAAGATTCACACTTCAACATCAAGTAAACACATATGAAGACATCACCATAGTCGACTATAGACACATATCATCAACTAGAAGAACTCATACTTTGACTTCACATATACACATAAGTCATATAGACCTTCACAATGATCACATATCCAAGTTATAACATGATAACATCATAATTCATAAAGTAATACTTACAAGGCCATATTCTTCAGAATTATATCACATCAGCACCGCCATCATAAGTGGACCATACCAAACATCACAACTGAAACACCTATACTACACAATATTAAAAGGTTAGGTCAACATACCACCATTCCACATCAACACCTCCAATCCTTAGCCAATTCAATCCCCAAAGGCTCTTACCAATAGCCAAAATCACCAATTCAAACCAAAACTATAAAAAGATTCAACTTGATACCGTATGAAATTCATTAAATTAGGACAGCTATATACATCTTGACATTCTTCTTACATAATTCAATAGCCCAAAGTAATCTACACAAGAAATCAATACAATAAAGACATAATCAAATCACCAATAATATAGCTAAAATAAGGATTTCATGATTTGCATGGGTTAATAGGAATTTTAATCTAAAATCATTAAATTAACATCAATTCAATCATAAATCATTGTTGTCGCACCCTATTTTCGAACCGATTGAAAACAGTTCACAACATAATATGGCTGACACTCTGACTATTTGAAAAATTGTTTTGTTTTAGAGTTGCCACCTAAATTTTAAGGAAAATTTTAGGAAAACCATTTTTTATGTAAATGTAAACTATGTTTTTGATTTTCGAAACCAGTGAGATTCTGAGTAAGGGTTTTGGTTAATCGAGGAGAAGGTATTAAGCACCCCTCAGAGCCTATCTCAAGATAGTCCTTAAACTCAATTTAGGAAAATATAATTTAGGAAAAAACTTGTTTATTTATTCGCCTTAAATTCAATTGTGATTAAATTTTATTAGTTTTTTTAAAAAAAAGTAAAACACAAGGTACGTCATATATATGTCTTATAAAATAGATTTAAAGGGTAGCCAATATATGTTATAAAGAGGTGACAAAAATAGGTCTATCTATTGGGACTTATTTTATAACTAAAATTTTTATGCCATTTTTATTCATTAAAAAAATATATATAGCACATAATTCCCAAAATATATTTCAAGACAAGTAATTATTTTAGCATAACATATTTTCAAAATATATTTCAAGAAAATTAAGTATTTTAGCCTAACATATTTCTAAGGGTGATTATTTTAGCATATAAACTATTCTTAAATTTATTTGGCAAACAGTTAGGCATACATGACATGTTTGAGACCTTCTGAAACTTTATTTAAAAAAAATAATCTTAAACCATATTTCTCCTTTACAACTTAGAAGGCCTGAAAGAATGTTGCAACTAAAATGCTAACCCATTTTAAGAAGATTTTTTTTTTTGTATCATTTGTTCTAATAGTATTTCAACTAAATTTATAAACATATAATATTGGCTCACATAAATAAACTTCAACATAAAAGACAAGCAATATATCAAAACTTAGAAGTAAAGGTTAGTCAACATATCAAAACAATATAATGAAGGCAACAAAAGAAATGCTAAGAAAATATTAGAATCTTATTTTGCGAGACTCCAAGCGTTTCGATGATCCTAATTGTTGTTGGCATAATATTTTAGGCCAATAATGAGTTCCAAAGTAGAAACTCCAACCCTCCGATTGTACATGAAATATAAGAGAAAAAAAAAGAAGAAAAAAATTAGAAAAACTTTGAATCATTCGAATATAACCAAATTAGAATTCAAGCAACTACTACCCAAAAAGAGACCAGAATAATGTTATTTAGTAGGAATAATTATGATATGGATGAAAACAAAGACAAACATGATTATATTTTCCTACATACTTAAAACTTAAAAAGACTATACGAAAGAAGCATATTTTAAAAAAAAAAAAAAAGCAAACTCAATTGAGCATGTAAATAAAACATATTTCTTAATGAACATGAAACTCATTAATGAAAAAAAACACATATATCATAATCCTTTACAGTGGCATCTCCCAAACACGATGAAGCATAAGAAGAGGAAAATTATTTTATAGTGAAAAAATGAACCAGCAACAAGTGAAAACAGAACTTAAAAAAAAAACAGAAAATGGTCTGTTCACACTAAAATTGATTATTTAAACAAAACTTGGCTGCCCTTGAAGGCGTAAGCAATGTTTAGAATCGAGACTCCTCAAAGTTTAAGTCTAATCTGACTTTCGGACGATGAGATTACTTATAAGATTTCAAAAATGCAAAACATTGGCTTAATCTGTTAATACATAGATATCACACAAACTTCATGTGTTATTACTCTGGAATACATCGAACTTATTAAACTAGATATAGCATGACCTAAAATCAATTTAGCATATAAGTTTTAATGGCAACAAACACATATTGGTGTAAGAAATTCAATCTCTTTTCTACCTTTACAAAATATTTTGCTTATCAAGTGAGGGATGCAATACAAATATATATGTACTGATACTTGAATTCGGTTATTAGGTAGAGCTTAAAGTAACTTAATCTCTTAAATTCACAACGAGACAACAACTATTATAAACTGAAATCTGCAAATTTTCAGCAAAGTTAAGTGGTACATTTTAGTCTGAAACAGAGGAGCAGGCAGCCACATTTATGAATTTTTGTCCATGTTTTTTCCTATATTCGAGATATTCAAATAGTTCGTAACTCGCTTAATTTAGACATGCCCATGTTTAATGTCGTCGAGAAAGCGTTACTAGATAATGGACAAAAGTAAATACTACTGAAATGCACCAAAGAGGCAGAGAAAATCACTGGCAGTGAGCTATTTCACACGTGTTGAGCAAAATTTAAAATTCTTTTCTTTATCCTCAACATTAGAACGAGAAATCCCAAAACAAAACTGCAACCGAGAGTCGAGCAACCAACTTAGTTATTTAGGAGTTACCTCTTATTAAGATTAATACGATTGATTCAAAACAAAACGATAATAGAAGTAACATGTTGCCATTTTAAAACTGAGAACAGGGGAAATATTTACCCTTCTCAAAACTTAGTTGGTTCAGTGAGAAAATTCGTAACGTTTAAATATTCATCAGGCCATGACAAAATGTTCAACAGACATCTGGGCAACAAACACATTCCTCACTGTTTGACTTAAAGATATTTAGCTAAAAGGTGAACCAACTGACTAAAGCTTAAAATCGATGTAACAAGACAAATCAGGATGACTTTAATGGTCTTAACTGTATGGTTTTGGACAAATATAATTTAGACGAGGCATATTCATGTCATAATACTAACTGGCAGCAAAAAACAAAACAATAACAACAATTTCAGAAAAAACCATATAATCGAACTAAAACTGGACAACCTCTAACGACAAAAGGGAAAACCAAAGGAATATAAATGAAAAGGAATCATTCATTCTGCAAGATGATCACAACAAATTAAAATATACTAATCCAGGCAACAACTGTTGATTTGTACTCAAAAAAAATAATAAGCGCAAGAATAATAGGACAAAGATTTGTCTAACATAATGAGGTTCTAATCAACATTTAAACTATTTCGAATAGTCCAGAACAATGATTCAGTTAATTTTCTGAATAAGATAAGTCATGGCGAAAATAAGACATTGATTCAAATTAACAGTTCACTTTTTCACATACAACAACTCCAAATCATTTTTTTGATTTGTAACAAACAAGATAACGGAGAAATAGTAACAAAATGTACCTCTTTTGGGGCAGCAAACTAAAGCCTTGACGTCAAGATTCCAACTTCAAACTCGACGTGGAGAAGAAGAACGAAAATAGAGAACAAAAGAGAATAACTCGTTCCCCCGACTTTCAGTCGATTCTTGAATTGTCTTACTTCTTTTTCTCCCTTGATTAATATGTTTGGACGTTTTAGATCTTAGTCTGGATTTCCTCTCCCATTCCCCCCCTTTTCGAATGGAAAGAGGTCTGATTTTATAGTAGAATTTGGGAGAGTCTTCAATGTCACAACCATCGGATTAAGGGGATAATGATCCCAAATCCAATGGTCTTTTAAGTTCTCCACCTTTTGAGTTGTAGCATCGACGGTGGTGTGGCTTTTGAGGTCTGCCATGGTCTGATGGAAAAGATGTAAAGTTGACATGACAAAGATATGATTGATGGACGGCGGATGGGGAGAAGAGATAACATTGGAGACCGCCGGATTTTGTTGTTTTCCGGCGGTCCATGATCGTTCTTGATTGAGATGTCGATGATAGATTGATGAGAGAGGACGATGGGCATGGGGAAGGTGATAGACACCTGGGGAAGAAGAAGGAACAATGTACAGTTCTTTTTTTCTGGAAAAAGAAAAAGATGGCAGGAGACGGGAGTGGAAGTGGAAGAGATGACCACCGGAAATTGCCATTTTCCGGCGGACCGAAGATGATTAGATAGGAGAGGAGCGGTTTGGGAAGAGGCGAGTATGTGAAAGGGAAAAGACGCGACTTGGGGAAGAAGCGTGAACTGGGGAAAGAAAATATGCAAAAAATATTGATGGGTTGTACTGTTTTTTGGGAAAGATGAAAAAGCATGGGATTTAATTTGAGCCATCCGATCGTTTGATCGGATGGTTAAGATAAATTAGAGATTAAAAAAAAGTATTATATATATATATATTATAAATAATAAAGCTGAATTAATTAGGACTATTAGATCAAATTGTAGGGTCGAGATTGATCTAAAGAAGCACAATTCATGTGCTTGCCGACGTGGCATACATTGATTGGCCGGCTAAAGAAGACATGGATTGCCAAGCTAGCTTAAATTAAATTATTTAAATTATAACATCTTCTTTATTAAATCGTCATAATTTATTAAATTAAACATGACTATTTTACAATATTAGCCTTTTTTAATAAAATTAGTCACCCTTAAAAATTAAATTAATAGAAATTAGTAACTCATTAATTAATTAAGATTTCAAATTGTACGAAAAATATCTATTGTGACAAATGAAATTATATTTGAACAAAAACTATACCCGTTTCTTAAGAACGTCATTTATTTTAAAAAAACGAGTAGTAATATATATAATATATTTATTTATTTTTATAAGAAACGACATCTATAAAATAAATTTTTCAACTAAAAAAAAATTAAAAATCTTTTTGTATTCTTATAAAATCTGACAACATATATTATTATTATTATTATTATTATTATTATTATTATTATTATTATTATTATTTTATGTGGAGAGCCAAAATTGAATGTCAACAGCTTTCCCCTTTCTTTGTCCATGGAAGAGAGTAAAGAAGACGTGGACAAAGATATATTGACACAATCCAATTTTAGGCGATCCACAAAAAATTTACTTGAATAATAACTTGGCAAGAATGTTTATGGAGTTATGACCGAACTCTGGCTTTCGAGCTGCCTACATATCTCAGGTTTCATGAGAAATCAGGTCATATGTAGTTCGAGAATGCAGGATTATAGCAAATTTTGTTTAAACAAAATTTGCCCCAGTATCGGATTATGGTAATACTGAAATTTTGTGGTGAGGTGTGTAGAGATTAGCACGAATAGAGAGACGAGATATAGTTCTTAAAGAACGTGAATGAGAAATGCTCTGTAGCGACTTCTACTTAAGACTTAGAGTAGGGGGATGAATTTTCTAAAATGCCCTAGTGTCGAGTTATAATGAACTGAGACCTGAGAGAGCTATGAGTTGAAATTTGGACTTTTGAAAATCGAGTCGAGTTGAGTTTTGAAAGTGAATCCTTGACGTAGCTAGTGATGCTTGACATTGCACTAACTTGCCCTAGTTTGCTGCTGAGAGGGTGTTCACCATTGTAATGTGTTATACTGTTGTAATGTATTATCCTGCAAAGGATGTAAAACGGTGAAAAGTACCTGTTGCGGTTCAAAAATTATAAATTGAAATAGTAATGTAAAGAGTAGAGTGTCGATATTCAAACGATTGTTGGTGTCATTTGTGTTGTAGGTATAGTGACTTGTAATGTAGAGCCCTCGGCTGGCGGGGCTATTGTAATGTAAAGGCCGCATCTGACTGCGTAAAATAACTTGAAATGTAGAGGCCCTCGACTGGTGGGGCTATTGTAACGTAAAATCCGCATCTGACTGCGTAAAATAACTTGTAACGTAACAATTGATTGTTAGTGTATAACAGCGTTGCTACGCTTGTATCCCCGGTCGGTGGAGCTTCCATGACGTCGTTACGGTGTTAGTAGTATGAAGTTTGTTATACACAGCCCCCGTTTGGTGGAGCTTTGGTGACGTTGCTATGTACAGCCCCGATGGAGCTTGACGAAGTTTGCTATATACAACCTCCAATCAGCGGAGTTTGAGTGACATTTGTTATGTACAGTCCCCAGGCTTATGGATTTTGGCATTGTTAGAGGTGGTCTCCGGTTGGCGGAGTTGTTGATGAGGTTAGTTTACAAGCCCCAATTGGTGGAGTTATTTTGACAGAAAGCTAACTATACTATTTCGCTACGAGGGCCCTCTTTCTTCAGCATTTTGATCCGGACCTTGAGAATACTTGCAAAAGACAAATGAAGTATTCTTAGACATAAGTTTTCAAATTGAAGTACTTCGAAAAACTAAAGTAGGAAAAGAGTATTTTGGCTCATGATTGTGAGAAGTCGAATGGTGTTTTCGGTCATGCCCCGAGACTTCATGTTATCTTCCTTGATTCCTGTAATCCTGCACTCAAAGAAAATTTTATTTTGGGAGGGGGTGTTGATTTGTATCGACTTGCGTACTAAAGCCTCGTCACTAGAATCCTTTGACACCTTGTCAGTCCCGCACATAATTTCTTAACCTAGAGACTTGGTAGGTGGATGGGTAGAAAAATATATTATTTTTTAAAAAAAAAACAAGGTCCGCTCATTTTCTAGAAAAATAAGTATATTGCGTATATATTAGGTGTATGTATATATATGTTAATTATCCAGCGCCTTAGATTGTGACATGTTCCGAAGTCCATCGAGCTTTCCATTTTGTTGACTATATCCAACATAGTCATGTTGTAGCTTTTACTCTTCTAATGAATCTTCCTTAGCTCTTTTGCAGATACTGCGATGATCGAGATTCTTCAGTTTCTGAGGTTACGCTAACTACGAGGTAGTGTTTCCTAAGGGTAAAAAATAGGAATTATGCAATGCATTGATCGAGCCTGACTTAGGCTGCCTACGTATCCCCAAAAATAGGAATCAGATCATAACGTAGTTCGAATACAAGTAGGAGAGATAGAATTATGTAATGCAATGACCGAGCTTGACTCAAGCTGCCTACGTATCCAAATGGAATCAGGTCGTAACGTAGTTCGATTACAATAAGAAAGTGAAAAATATGCAAAGGGAAAGTAAGAATATGTAATGCAATGACCGAGCCTGACTCAGGCTGCCTACGTATCCAAGCAGAATCAGGTGAGAACGTAGTTTGAGTAAAATAGGGAAGAGTGATAAAAAAAATGAAATGCAATGACCGGGCCTGACTCAGGCTGCCTACGTATCCAAGTGGAATTAGGTTATGACGTAGTTCATATACAAAAGGAAAGTGAAAAATATGAAATGCAAGCGACCGAATCCGACAAGGATTGCCTACGTATCCCATCGAGGGAATTCAGGTTGAGCGTAGTTCTATATACATGGAAATGATGATTTTGGGTTTTCTAAGGGAGACCGAATCCGATGTGGGTTGCCTACGTATCCCACCGTGGGAAGTCAGGTCTAGACGTAGTTCTGTTACATCAAAATGCAAAAGTACAAAAATAAGCGCTAATCATGAGCTCTTCAGATGTAGTATTTCTTGATGGCGTCTGAATTGATCGGCTTTGTGCTTATTCTTTCCTCCGGAGAGTACCCTATGAACCATGTAGGGTCCTTGCCAATTTGGTGCAAATTTCCCTTTGGCTTCTTCTTGGTGAGGAAAGATCTTCTTCAATACTAATTGCCCCGGTGTGAACTGTCGAGGTTTGACTTTCTTGTTGAATGCTTTGGTCATTCTGTTCTGATAGAGTTGACCATGACAAACTGCATCCATCCTCTTTTCATCGATGAGCATCAGTTGTTCATGCCTGGTACGTATCCATTCTGCATCGTCCAGACCAACCTCTTGGATAATCCTTAAAGATGGTATTTCTACCTCAGCAGGTATAACTATTTCCGAACCATAAACCAACATATAAGGAGTTGCCCTAATTGATGTTCGGATTGTGGTGCGATAACCAAGTAAAGCATATGGTAGCTTTTCATGCCATTGCCTGTGACTATCCACTATTTTCCTTAGCATCTTCTTAATATTCTTATTTGCAGCCTCAACTGCTCCATTCATCTGTGGTCGGTAAACTGTGGAATTGCGATGAGTAATCTTGAACCTTTCACAAGTTTCCTTCATAAGATCGCTATTGAAGTTTGTTGCATTATCTGTTATGATTGATTCTGGAATTCCAAACCGACAAACTATGTTATTGCGAACAAAGTCTATCACTACCTTCTTAGTCACTGCCTTGTATGTCGAAGCTTCGACCCATTTTGTGAAATAATCGATAGCCACCAGGATGAAACGATGTCCATTTGATGCAGGACGCTCTATAGGTCCGATAACATCCATGCCCCAAGCGGCAAATTCCAAGGTGAACCCATTACATTAAGATCATTCGGTGGAACCCGTATAAAATCTCCGTGCACTTGACACTGATGACACTTTTGCACATACCGTATGCTATCTCTCTCCTTGGTCATCCAAAAATATCCAGCTCTTAAAATCTTCTTTGCCAAAGTGAACCCATTCATGTGAGGTCCACATGTTCCTGCATGTGTTTCTTCCAAAAGCCTTGTTGCTTCTGCGGCATCGACACACCGCAACAATCCTAAATCCGAAGTTCTCCTATATAGGATTTCTCCGTTAAGGAAGAAATGATTGGCCATCCTCCTTAAAGTCTGTTTATGCTTACTTGTGGCATTTTCAGGATATTCTTGTGTTTTTATCAACCTTTTGATGTCGTAGTACCAGGGTTTCCCATCCGGTTCCTCAACTACATGAAAACAGTATGCATTTTGATCATGTATCTTTATATCAATAGGGTCGATGTAACTCTTGTCTGGATGCTGAATCATCGAGGACAATGTTGCCAAAGCATCGGCAAATTCATTTTGAGTTCGAGGGACATGCTTGAACTCGATCTTTTCAAACCTCCTACTTAACTCCTTTATGTAACGCAAATAAGGAAGGATCTTGACATTTTTAGTGGTCCATTCTCCTTACACTTGGTGAACCAACAAATCAGAATCTCCTATCACCAAGAGTTCTTTGATGTTCATGTCTATGGCCATCCTGAGTCCGAGCATACAAGCTTCATATTCCGCCATGTTGTTGGTACAATAGAACCTAATATTTGCTGAGATTGGATAATACTGACCAGTTTCTGAAACCAAGACTGCTCCTATTCCAACTCCAATAGAGTTTGACGCTCCATCGAAGAACATTCTCCATCCATCATACGATTCTGATATGTCTTCCCCTACAAACAAAACCTCTTCATCGGGAAAGTAGGTCGTGAGTGGCTTGCAATCCTTGTCCACCGGGTTTTCTGCAAGGTGATCATCCAAGGCTTATCCTTTGATGGCCTTCTGTGTCACGTACACAATATCAAACTCGCTCAACAAAATTTGCCACTTTGCGAGCTTACCTGTAGGCATTGGTTTCTGAAAGATGTACTTTAATGGATCCATTCTTGAGATCAAGTACGTGGTGTATGCAGATAGGTAATGCCTAAACCTTTGTGCGATCCAAGTTAAAGCATAACATGTTCGTTCCAACAAGGTGTATCTCGCCTCGTATGGTGTGAACTTCTTGCTCAGATAGTAAATGGCTTGTTCGCTTCTACCTGTCTCATCATGCTGCCCCAATACACATCCAAACGCGTTATCCATGACAGATAGATACAATAACAAAGGCTTTCCAGGCTCTGGAGGGACCAATACTGGTGGGTTGGACAAGTACTCTTTGATTCTATTGAAAGCTCTTTGCATTTCTCTGTCCATTTCGTGGCAGCATCTTTCTTTAGTAATTTGAATATGGGTTCACAAATTACTGTGGATTGAGCTATGAATCGACTGATGTAATTCAGTCTTCCCAAGAAACTCATCACGTCCTTCCTGGACTTAGGTGGAGGTAGCTCTTGGGTTGCCTTTATCTTCGATGGATCCAACTCTATGCCCTTTCTACTAACGATGAATCCCAGTAGCTTCCCCGCGGGTACCCCAAATGCGCACTTTGCTGGATTCAACTTCAAATTATACTTCCGCAACCTCTCAAAGAACTTCCGTAAGTCGCTCAAGTGGTCTGAACTTCTTTTGGATTTGATAATGACATTATCCACGTACACTTCAATTTCCTTGTGGATCATATCATGAAAAAGGGTAGTCATGGCCCTCATGTAAGTTGCACCGACATTTTTGAGACCAAACGGCATTACTCTGTAATAATACACCCCCCATGGAGTGATAAACGCGGTCTTCTCTGCATCATCTTCATCCATTAGGATTTGGTGATATCCTGCAAAGCAATCGACAAATGATTGCAACTCATATTTTGCACAATTATCGATGAGTATATGAATATTTGGAAGGGGAAAATCATCCTTGGGACTGGCTCTATTTAGGTCTCGATAGTCCACACATATTCTGATCTTTCCATCCTTTTTTGGCACCGGCACAATGTTGGCTAACACGTGGGGTAATTTGTAACCCTCACAACGTTTGCCTCAATCTGTTTCGTGACCTCCTCCTTGATCCTTAAACTCAAATCCGGCTTGAATTTTCTTGTCTTTTTCTTAACGGGTAGACAAGTGGGA
Organism: Solanum sitiens; assembly: GCA_016801875.1. NCBI lineage: Eukaryota > Viridiplantae > Streptophyta > Magnoliopsida > Solanales > Solanaceae > Solanum > Solanum sitiens. The sequence goes on along the minus strand of JABWTJ010000135.1, from coordinate 1,874,134 downwards.
TCAATAGGTAATTTGTGCGAGACAATATCAGTGCTTAATCCTGGCATGTCGTCATAAGACCAAGCAAATATGTCAACATACTGCTTAAGCAACTCTATTAATTCTTGCTTTCTTTCAGCCTCCAAATGTATGCTGACTCGTGTTTCCTTCGGGATTTCTTCATCTCTCCATATTGGGCTTCTTCTGACTTTCAACTGGCTCAATATCATGTGGTAGATTTTCAGGCATCATGCTTTCATCATACTCTTCGTGATCTTGTTCATCGTTTTAACCTAGCTCGGTGGATTCGTTACATGTCATATCCGTTGAACGAGGTTTTTTATTAATATAAGTGCTGAAAAATGCAAAAAGTAAGTAAAAATAAATAGATATTTAAAATAGCGTGAAAATTTCAATAAAAACAAAAACTTTTTATTTCAAAGCATTTTAGCTTTTAGAAGAGGCAAGCAACAAAAGGTTAGGCATGATTCAAGCCTCAATTTGATCATGCAAGTTTTAGAAATTAAAACTACTTCTCCACACTACCAGGCCTCTGGTTGAAACAAGGACGGGTTGATGGTCCAGTTCTGCAAGACTTCTCCACGTTTGGCATCACGAATGGTCAATTTGCTGAGATTTATCTCTTCCTCTTCTCCAGTCATGGCCACGAACAGATTGCCTATTCCTTCCACGATGTCGTCAATGTTAGCTTGATCTGGAATCAAAGCTTGTTCTGGTATGAAGATTGTATCTCTTTTCCTCTGGTGGTCTTTTCCCGAGGCAGGCTCGTATCCGAGACCGTTGGTGCCTCTCTGATGCTTCAGCTGGATTGTCTCAACTATTCCATTGGACTTGGGTCCAAGTCCGTTCTTCGGCTGATAACCATACTTCAACATCTCCGACGCAACCATTTTGGCTGCACTTGACAATTTTGCATTGGTTGGCTCTGCTTCCTCTATGACCCATATGGCTTGCATAATCTCCAAAGTATGGAAAGTGGCTCCTTCTAACTCATCGGTGATTGGGATAGAATTAACAGAATGAATGGGATGACTAAGCTCTCCATGAATGGTAACTTCTATGCGACCCCATTCAAACTTCACACACTGATGGAGAGTGGAAGGAACCGCTCTTGCCATATGAACCCATGGTCTTCCCAACAATAGGTTGTAGTTGTATGATACATCCATCACTTGAAATAGAATGGGGAATTCGGTCGGCCTACTTGCAATGTGAGATAGATTTCTCCAATGACACTTCTTTGCGCTCCATCAAAAGCTCTAACTTTCACACGGCTTTCCCTTATTTCTCCCGTACTAATACCTAAATCTCTCAGAGTGGTGAAAGGACAGATGTTGCATCCAGAACCACCATCAATTAAGACTCGAGTCACAATCTTATCACAACATTTGACTGTAATATGAAGCGCTTTATTGTGACCAGCCCCTTCTGCAGGCAACTCATCATCGTGGAAAGAGATCTTGTTAGCTTTCACTATTCTTCCAATTGATGCAGCTAAGGCTTCACTTGTGGTCTCTTTTGGAATGATCACTCCGCTTAACACCTCTATTAAAGCATTTCTATGGGATTCAGAATTCATGAGCAGAGACCAAATGGATATGTGGGCTGGCGTCTTCTTCAGCTGTTCTTCAACCGAATAGTCTTTAGTGTGCATCTTCTTCCAAAACTCTGCGGCTTCAACATCAGTAACATTTTTTTTGGATTTTGTTCTTTTCCAAGAATTCTTTGATTTAGATCCTCTGGGGCATAACATCTCCTCGACCTAGTCATTCCTTGAGCCACGGCAGCGTCGATCATCTTTCCCTTGATGCCTGTTTGATAATCCCAAGGGACTGCCTTGGTGTCATACTCAGCCTTTCTAACAATTAGAGTAGTCACTACAACTCTCGGGAGATATGTTTGGACAGTCAGAGGTTCCCTTAGTTGAACAGTGATAACAGGTTGCGCTGTAGATGTCATGGCGTCTGTTCCAACCACGTCTGGATAGTCAGGGCCCTTGTATTCTTCCTCCAAAGTAACCATGTTTACTTCCCAATTCTCATGGTTTGGCAAGGGATTGTTGTTCACATTCGGAGGTGCTGGAGTGCATTTGATTACTCCTCTCCTGATCAAAGACTCGACCTGGTTCTTCAAACCATAACAATCTTCTGTGTCGTGCCCTTTGACTCCTGAGTGGTAAGCGCATTGCTTGTTTCCATCAAAATTATGAGGGATTGGATCAGAAAGTTTCCCTTCAACTGGTTGCAGCACTCCCGATGTCCTCAACCTTTCAAACAATTGGGCATAAGGTTCAACAATGGGTGTGTAAGCGCGAATATTTCTAGCTTCGAGATTTGGACGCGGTCTTGGTGCATATGCTGGTCTATTTTAGTGGATTGGTGCTTGGACAGGCACATACGGTCTTGGAGGATTTTGGTATGTTGGTGCTCGGGGTGGATTATAGTGTGGTTGGGTATTATATACTGGGTGTGGGGTGTAGGAAGTATGTGCAAAAATTTGGGAATTGTTAGGGTATCGATGGGATGGTCCTCCTTGTTGGTAGGTGACAGCTGAAACATCCTCCCTTTTCTTCTTAACGCTGCTAATGGCGCCTGATTGGATGGCTCTGCTTTGCAGCCTGCAATGCGACCATAGATTGAATCTTCCCAGATTTAACACCCTCTTCTATAAAGTCCCCCATTTTTACCAGTTCTGCAAACTTCTAGCCCATCATTGACATCATCTTGTCAAAGTAGACACCTTCCTGAGCTCGAATAAAGTACTTCGAGAGCTCACTCTCATCTAGTGGTGGTTGCACCCTTGCGGCCTCAGTTCTCCAACGTCGTGCATATTCTTGGAAAATCTCAGATGGCTTCTTCTGTATATTAGCCAATGAGAATCTGTAAGCAGTAATTTCAGTATTGAATCTGAAACGAGTCATGAAGTCCTCGGCCATTTCCTGCCAGTCACGCCACTTGCGAGGGTCTTGGCGGGTATACCAGGTCAATGCTTCTCCAGACAGACTCCGAATGAACAACTTCATCCTCAACTTCTCATTTCTTCCCACACCAACTAACTTGTCACAGTATGCCCTTAAATGTGCGTGAGGGTCACCTTTTCCATCAAACATGTCAAACTTTGGTGGTTTGTACCCTACCGGCATGTCAATGTCTGGGTGGATGCATAAGTCATCATAATCCAGACTCTCCGTTCCTCTAGTAACTTGCAAGCTTTTCAATGCCTTTCTTAGACCCTCAAGCTGGGCATTTATTGACGCTTCTTCTTTTAGCTGGGCATCTTTCTCCATTTCTGCATATTGATCAACCTCATACGGGACATTAACAGTTGCTGGAATTGTGAAGGTAGGGTCTCATAGGGAGCGGCGACATGTGCCCCAAGTATCTGCTGCATTGTAGGTTTGGTAGGGTCATGATTAGAAAGGTCGGGAATGGTTCTGACCACAGTTGGTAAAGCTGGAGGAACTCGACCATGAACAGGAGCATGTTGAGTTGGTTCTGGTTGATTTGATATGTCGGCAGAAGGCAAGTCAGCCATCGGGAAGTATATAGGTGTCTTGAAAGTAGGGAAAGTGGTTGCCGATAGTTTTGCCAAGTCTCGCACTTGACGTAATTCTTCCCTCAAGATCTCGAGTTCTTGTTCCATATGAGCCATCTTTTCCTCATTTTGGATGTCAGCTATATTTTGAGAACTTTCGGGGTTCTCGATAGGTACTATTATATTTGCGGCAGTGTTGATCCCATCTTTGTTGGTCATTTTTCTTTTTGATCGAAGGTTGTATCGTGAGTCAGCTAGTTTACAAGTCGACACAAATCAACGTTCTTTCGGGATAAATAAAGAAAACTATGTTAGTTTGGGAAATATTGAAAGATGTAACAAACAAGCAAATGTAACACATATATACGCCAAATCGGCGACATTCAAAATGCGTCCTAATGTACAACCTCTTTTTGCCTGACGTAGGCCTACGTTGCAATCAGTTTGATAATAAATTATCCATTTAAACACATTTTAGATTTTGGAGCAAACATAACTTCATTGATTAAGGTAGTCTTGGATGTTACATTGGGATAGGGAATCAAAACCCAAGAAATGAAAGTACGGGTGGCAATAAGTCATACAAGAGAATTAGGCCACATGGCTCTTTGAAGAGCTTATGAAAAACAAAAATCAAGGCAGAAAGATGGATCTACGGCCAGGTTCGAGCATTATCACCGTCATCGTCCCTGTCATAATATACCCTTGGGTGGTATTCTGGAGACTCGTCGGGGCCGCGCTCAGATGATATGTCTATAACCTCTCCATCTATTGGGTCATGGATGTTAGAACTTGCCTCAGAAACCTCCATGTGATCTTCCCACACTTCGTTTTCCAGGTCATCGTCAGGTATCTCCTCTGAATCCTCTTCAGGGTCTTCTTCCGGGTTTTCTTCAGGATCCTCTTCTGGGTCCTCCTCAGGATCCTCTTCAGGATCCTCCTCAGGATCCTCCTATGGGTCCTCTTAAGGATCCTCTTCTGGCTCTTCTTCTTGGATCAAATAATTGACGGATCCCGGGACTATCTGGTTGAGCATGGTTGTAGTGAACGCCATGCTAGGAAGCACTGATTCTCTAATCCAATCAATTTGTTGTCTGTCTACAAACCCCCTATGCCCGTGTGCGCTTGGATGAGCCATGTGAATCAAAGGATTTCACCAAGCGTAATACTCTGGCGTACACCAACTTTCTCCGCCTATTGCCACATCGATTGTATATTCCTACTCGGCCTGTATATTTCTTATTCGATCCAGAGAGACTGAAGTGAATGCATCTTCACTAAACCCCATCATTGTCCATAGCGGAATGTCTTGGATAACTCCAAATTGCCGCATAACCCGGAGAGGTGCATATGGTTGAATACCCCTGAGCCCGATCAACTCGATAAAAAAAAGGTGTCGAGTCCTCGCATACGCCAATCCTGTTAACCAAGGGAATTTCCATTGGACGACATATCCCGTGATGTTGTTTAAAAATGTGCGCCATTCTTCCCTTCTTACCGGCGCACCCTCCCAATTTTGGAGACGATCGTCGTGGCTTTCGATGTTGTTCGGAGCATCCATGTAATAATTCATTTGTGTGTTACGTCGATAGAAATGTTCCCTTGCTCAAATCTGCAACAATATACTGCATCCTCCAAAGAAATTATGTCCCCTGATGCAGGCTGTCATTGAACGGAGGACCTCGGCAAGTATCATAGGCACCAAAGTAAATCTTTGTGGATCGTTGAAGATGCTTATAACCATCGGCAATATGTTGATGTCGACACAATTGGACTTTATCGGGAACACCATAACTCCCAAGAAAGCCATAACGAAAACTCTCGGCCTCATATGCTTCCATGCTCCACGAGTACAATCAAATTCACGTTGATACTCATAGTAAATTTCTGAATGCCCAAACCTCTGAAAGAGATAGTCTAACTCGACGTGTCCGTTGTCCACATATCTTAATGACCGAAACATGTGCAAATACATGAGGCTCAGAAAATCACCTGTGCAAATAGATGACGGGATCACCGGCAACCTCCCTCTAATCGACAGTTCGGTAAGACTACTGAACTCCTCCAGTGTGGGGGTGATCTCGAAATCCAGGAATTTGAAAGTTACGGTACTCGGTTTCCAAAACCCCATCAGTTAAGTGACAAAGACCTTATCACATTGTTTCTCCAAAAGTGACAATAATGCTCCTAAGTGCCCTTGAATCTCAACACCGTGTATCCTTTGGATATCTTGCCACCAATCTTGTAAAATGTTGGGTGCTGCAACGACCATTTGGATATGTGGTATGTCTTGGTTGAGGTTCATCTGAAAAGAGGGTAGAGGGTGTAATGAGTTTATTTGCTCCAAATCCGTTAAGATTTTAAGTTTGGATAATTTATATCAATTTCACACCAAGTTTATGTCATCGAGTTTTAAAGAAGAAACTCTTTGACATTTGGGTGGTTTCCTAAGTGCAACGACAATACCGTATACTGTCTTGCCTAAGGTTATGCAACATGACCTATTCTAAGAGTAAGATTATTTTCCTTACTGATTGAGAGTAGGACTGAGTAATTGCGAGAAGGTGCACTATCTTAACCGCACCAACTCTGAAACTAAGGAATCCAAAGAGAGTTTCGGAGGAGCGCAGGAACACCCCTCGCGTGTACAGTGTGTGCGTGTACGGCCAAGACTCGATAGAATGTGCAAATGACAGTGTATAGAAAGCAGTAACAAGTAGTGTTTTAAAACAAATAAGGAACACAAGTTTTGATTTCACTTGCGACCTTTCAATCAAAGCAACATATCAAATAACAAGCTGAAAATAAACACGTAATCATAAAAGTTATTCCTAAAATGAGTTTTTCTAAGATTAAAACCTAGATAAGTCCCCAGCAGAGTCGCCAAGCTGTCGCACCCTATTTTCGAACCGACCGAAAACAGTTCACAACATAATATGGCTGACACTCTGACTATTTGAAAAATTGTTTTGTTTTAGAGTCGCCACCTAAATTTTAAGGAAAATTTTAGGAAAACCATTTTTTATGTAAATGTAAACTCTGTTTTTGATTTGCGAAACTAGTGAGATTCTGAGTAAGGGTTTTGGTTACTCGAGGGGAAGGTGTTAAGCACCCCTCAGAGCCTATCCGAAGATAGTCCTTAAACTCAATTTAGGAAAATATAATTTAGGAAAAAACTTGTTTATTTATTCGCCTTAAATTCAATTGTGATTAAATTTTATTAGTTTAAAATAAAAGTAAAACACAAGGTACGTCATATATATGTCTTATGAAATAGATTTAATTATAGTATTTCTATTATGTGGTAATAAATAAATAAATGTATGATAAATTTATATGTAAAAAGAATATAGATGTATCATAATAAACTTATATCAAAAAAATACAAAAAAAATTGTAAAAATTAGTCTCCTTATTAAGACGTGTAATAAAAGTAAAATAATAGTTGAATGAAATATGTAGTAATATGTGATGTGTAAAAAATATACGGAATGATATTTTTAAAATTAAATGATACTTGGTGTTTAAAATATTACGTTGAGTTTATGATCTTAAATATATTTATTATAATGTGTAGTATATACATGTAAGTTTGTTTAAAACATATGAATGTTTGTTATTTTGTTTATAGATTTAAAATAATATGTGTAAAGTGTAGGAAATTATAAAATAAAGAAATCATATTAGTAAAACAAGATAATAGATATATTATGTAGAGAAAAATATAGAATTTATACCTTTATATGTATGACATATATATGTATGTACCTTGTATTTGAACTTGTTGATATATCTAAAATTTGAAATGGCATGTTAGGAGATCAAAATATTTTTGGCAATATTTGATTAAAAAAAATAAAGGGTAGCCAATATATGTTATAATGAGGTGACAAAAATAGGTCTATCTATTGGACTTATTTTATAACTAAAATTTTTATGCCATTTTTATTTATTAAAAAAAAAAAAACATAGCACCTAATTCCCAAAATATATTTCAAGACAAGTAATTATTTTAGCATAACATATTTTCAAAATATATTTCAAGAAAATTAAGTATTTTAGCCTAACATATTTCTAAGGGTGATTATTTTAGCATATAAACTATTCTTAAATTTATTTGGCAAACAGTTAGGCATACATGACATGTTTGAGACCTTCTGAAATTTTATTTTTAAAAAAAAAAATCTTAAACCATATTTCTCCTTTACAACTTAGTAAACCATATTTCTCCTTTACAACTTAGAAGGCCTGAAAGAATGTTGCAACTAAAATGCTAACCCATTTTAAGAAGATTTTTTTGTTTGTATCATTTGTTCTAATAGTATTTCAACTAAATTTATAAACATATAATATTGGCTCACATAAATAAACTTCAACATAAAAGACAAGCAATATATCAAAACTTAGAAGTAAAGGTTAGTTAACATATCAAAACAATATAATGAAGGCAACTAAAGAACTGCTAAGAAAATATTAGACTCTTATTTTGCGAGACTCCAAGCGTTTCGATGATCCTAATTGTTGTTGGCATAATATTTTAGGCCAATAATGAGTTCCAAAGTAGAAACTCCAACCCTCCGATTGTACATGAAACATAAGAGAAAAAAAAATTAGAAAAAAAATTAGAAAAACTTTGAATCATTCGAATATAGCCAAATTAGAATTCAAGCAACTACTACCCAAAAAGAGACCAGAATAATGTTATTTAGTAGGAATAATTATGATATGGATGAAAACAAAGACAAACATGATTATATTTTCCTACATACTTAAAACTTAAAAAGACTATACGGAAGAAGCATATTTAAAAATAAAAAGAAAAAGCAAACTCATTTGAGCATGTAAATAAAACATATTTCCTAATGAAAATGAAACTCATTAATGAAAAAAAAACACATATATCATAACCCTTTACAGTGGCATCTCCCAAACACGATGAAGCATAAGAAGAGGAAAATTATTTTATAGTGAAAAAATGAACCAGCAACAAGTGAAAACAGAAGTTAAAAAAACCAGAAACTGGTCTGTTCACACTAAAATTGATTATTTAAACAAAACTTGGCTGCCCTTGAAGGCGTAAACAATGTTTAGAATCGAGACTCCTCAAAGTTTAAGTCTAATCTGACTTTCGGACGATGAGATTACTTATAAGATTTCAAAAATGCGAAACATTGGCTTAATCTGTTAATACATAGATATCACACAAACTTCATGTGTTATTACAACGTAATACATCAAACTTATTAAACTAGATAGAGCATGACCTCAAATCAATTTAGCATATAAGTTTTAATGGCAGCAAACAGATATTGGTGTAAGGAATTCAATCTCTTTTCTACCTTTACAAAATATTTTGCTTATCAAGTGAGGGATGCAATACAAATATATATGTACTGATACTTGAATTCGGTTATTAGGTAGAGCTTAAAGTAACTTAATCTCTCAAATTCACAACGAGACAACAACTATTATAAACTGAAATCTGCAAATTTTCAGCAAAGTTAAATGGTACATTTTAGTCTGAAACAGAGGAGCAGGCAGCCACATTTATGAATTTTTGTCCATGTTTTTTCCTATATTCGAGATATTCAAATAGTTCGTAACTCGCTTAATTTAGACATGCCCATGTTTAATGTCGTCGAGAAAGCGTTACTAGATAATGGACAAAAGTAAATACTACTGAAAATGCACCAAAGAGGCAGAGAAAATCACTGGCAGTGAGCTATTTCACACGTGTTGAGCAAAATTTAAAATTCTTTTCTTTATCCTCAACATTAGAATGAGAAATCCCAAAATAAAACTGCAACCGAGAGTCGAGCAACCAACTTAGTTATTTAGGAGTTACCTCTTCTTAAGATTAATACGTTAGATTCAAAACAAAACGATAATAGAAGTAACATGTTGCCATTTTAAAACTGAGAACAGGGGAAATATTTACCCTTGTCAAAACTTAGTTGGTTCAGTGAGAAAACTCTTAACGTTTAAATATTCATCAGGCCATGACAAAATGTTCAACAGACATCTGGGCAGCAAACACATTGCTCACTGTTTGACTTAAAGATATTTAGCTAAAAGGTGAACCAACTGACTAAAGCTTAAAATCGATGTAACAAGACAAATCAGGATGACTTTAATGGTCTTAACTGTATGGTTTTGGACAAATATAATTTAGACGAGGCATATTCATGTTTGATAAAAGGAATGGGATTTAATTTGAGCCATCCGATCGTTTGATCGGATGGTTAAGATAAATTAGAGATTAAAAAAAAAGTATTATATATATATATATTATAAATAATAAAGCTGAATTAATTAGGACCATTAGATCAAATTGTAGGGTCGAGATTGATCTAAAGAAGTACAATCCATGTGCTCGCCTACGTGGCATACATCGATTGGCCGGCTAAAGAAGACATGGATTGCCAAGCTAGCTTAAATTAAAATTATTTAAATTATAACATCTTCTTTATTAAATCGTCATAATTTATTAAATTAAACATGACTAGTTTACAAGATTAGCCTTTTTTGATAAAATTAGTCACCCTTAAAAATTAAATTAATAGAAATTAGTAACTCATTAATTAATTAAGATTTCAAATTGTACGAAAAATATCTATTGTGACAAATGAAATTATATTTGAACAAAAACTATACCCGTTTCTTAAGAACGTCATTTATTTTAAAAAAATGAGTGGTAATATATATAATATATTTATTTATTTTTTATAAGAAACGACATCTATAAAATAAATTTATCAACTAAAAAAAAATTAAAAATGTTTTTGTATTCTTATAAAATCTCACAACATATATTATTATTATTATTATTATTATTATTATTATTATTATTATTATTTTATGTGGAGAGCCAAAATTGATGTCAACCATTGTTTCAAAATGTTTTATGAAACAACTCATGGCTAGATATCAAAATAAAAGAGTTCATCTTTTGAGAAGTCTTAGAAAATGCTTTGAAGTTTGGCTCCTTGAAGAAAGAGAGTTCAAGGATGAAACACTATACCTTGATTGATGAAAAGACACGAAAATGAAGAAAAATTGATGGAGAAATCAAGCTCCAAGCTCCCACCTTGCTTCAAGATCCAATGGAGTTCTAGAGGATTCTTCTTTGGGGTTTGGGGTTTTGATTTTGAGTAGTGAACTTGACTTGGGGTTCTAGACTTATAAAAACAGTTAAAATACCTATAAAGCCTTAAGTAACTGCCTAATATATTTTTAGAACATTAGGTGAATTTCCCAAAACACCCCTGCCTTGGCCGAGAAACCTGCAGAAAATCTGCAGGTGTCAATCTACGGAAGGAACGACGGCTTGTCGACCCACCAACGGACCGTCCTGCAGGTCTGTTGTTTGGGTCACATACTCGTCACAAGGGGGATAAGCTCCCATACTAAGTACGGGGCTACTCCCTCAATCGACGGGGAATCGATTGGACCACGTTCCGTTGATTGCTTCGTTGGTTGGGGATTGTTTTGGCAGTCTTGACCCACAAGTTGGGTCCTCCTCAAGGACCCTTAGGGTGGTCCTTGGGAGTCATGCCCGGACTTTTCCAATCCAAATACACTCGTATAGATGTTAGGAACCTCTAACATCAATTTCAACCGAAACGAACACGTAAAACATGCAAAGGCACACTAGAACACACAAGCACGTCTCAAGGCAAAATATTGGAACGTCTTAGACGTTCTTGGACGTTTGACCTCCAAACACTAACACTATAATAAACCATTTTAGGACTTCATAACCTCATAACGCACATGTTAGACTCTAGCTTCACCTAGTTCATTTTTAGAGGTGTTACACTACCCCCTAGACGTAACACGACACCTATGATCACGAGTAACCCCAAGCTAACCTGAATCTGGCATATATCAAGCATATTGGAAATAACTAAGTAAAACATGTAATATGGGGAATATAAACATTGGATATATCTAAAATGGGAAAAAAACCAAGTAGTCTGAATATACAAGATATAATAATAAGAGTTTAGTGATGATTGAAACAACACTTAACAACTTGAGTTGAATCTACTATTATGTTTGAAAAGCCTCTAAACTGAGTTGATTTACTGGGACATTCCCCAGCTAACTCTAACCAAACTAAAAACTGAAAGTAAAGACTGAAATAGAAAGCATGTTTATTGTCCTCGAAGTACGAGGACTCCCCATTGAAGTTGTTGAAGTCAAACGGGGAATCGAACTAGGAGTGATGTGAATGTTGAGTGTGTAAACCTACATCATGAAAAGATGTAGTGCAAAATATGTGTTAATACTTGAAATGTAATGAACATGTAGGATATAAATATTCTAAGTTGAACAACATATATAAGTTGAACAATGCGTAGCTGAGCAATGATATCATCTGAACAAGGATATAAATATGTATTAAGTCTAACTGAAAGATACACTGAATGCAATGACAAAGTACTAATCATGAAGATAACATACTGAATTGTATGTTGAAGTGAATGTTGAAAATCTAGTCAATGCATGAAGAGTCTGACTGTGGGAGCTACTATTAACTGACATAAACCATGTGAGCTAAACGTGTAGTCCGATATATATGCCCCATCGAGAGGAATCAGTATACCTTGTTAGGGGTATAAAGGCATGATTGTGGTGTGATCACTAATATTTGATGCCCCGCAGAGGGGACTTATAATCTTATGTGGTCACGTAATTCTGGGACCATGAGGGTACGCTGAATCCTAGTTCAACTCGGTGCTAAGTCTCCTCCCAAGTGAATACACATAAAGCTAAAATGCTCTAAATACCGAATAACTCAAAATGTTGACATGCTTACAAAGAATGCAACATTTATATACTGAGAATATGACATTCAAAATTTAGAGCATGATTTTCTGTTTAACAGACCTAGTATAATTCAAGAACTAAGAAAATTTACACAACTAAGATTCTAAGTTTTCTATATTGAATTGTGCGAAATTTCAAAGAAAAGATACTATTTCGACTAAGGATTTTCAACAACAAAAATCACCATGAATCTCCAAGAATATATAAATCCTAGGTCTAAAAAGGTTATGAAGAATCAAGGAACTAACTGAATTTTAGGAATCTAATGGATGAAAGGAACCCATTAGTGAAATCCAATATACCTGGTGAAATCTCTTGGATTTCGGGACTAAACTTCGAAGAACGTTCATGCTTGTTTTTTGAAGCGGCCTACTTGCATTAGTTGTATATAGATTATTTCTTATGCATTGTTTGGTTTGGTGTATTAAAAATAACATGTATTGTAGAAAAATATTTATTTACTAAAATATACTCTACAATTATGGTGAAAAAGATGTAAAAGTGCTTTTTGATGGGTATTTATGTCTTTAAAATGCTAATGCCCTGCATTAAATTCATTTGCATTACTAATACCTAAAAATTCATTGTATTAATAATACATTCCCAAATACACAATATAGTGTATTAATTACTGATTGCATTAGTTATACATAGTATGAAAAAGAATAGCAAAGAAGCTGCTACTAGTACACAAAGCAAATACAAGCATTATTTTTGTTAATACACTCTACTAAACGACCCCTAAATGTGTACATGGGGGGGGGCGGGTTGAATAAAATGGATATCGTTTTTATTATTGAATATTTTGTTATAAATAATGGGTACCTTTTTATTTGAAATATTTTTAATAACTAATGCCTATCTTTTAATTTTTAAGAATTTATTTGTAGATAAAAATTTTACTTATAATAAAATTACGCTATAAAATATCAATAGTTAAGTCAGCTGTTTTTAAAAAAAATTGAATTAGTCTATAGTTATAAAATAAACTTGATTTAAAAAAATTATTAAGTGACTTTCTAAAATCACCATGATATTATTTTGGGCAACTTTCAGATATAGAAAACACAAAATTCATATTTGTACGCTATAGCAAAGTTTGCATAATTGCACTCCACAACAAACATATATATGTATAATTCGTTATACATATACAATTGAAGCGAATTGTATAAAACGAATTGTGTAAAATGAGAAAGAGAGAAATCATATACAATTTGAATTTGTATAAAACGAGAAAGAGAGAAAGGAAAAAGAGACTTGGGCAATAAATATTTGTGTTGTATAATTATAAGTGTATAGGACGATTATATACAATTTGAATTTGTATAAAATGAGAAAGAGAGAAAGGCAAAAGAAACTTGGGCAGGGAATATACAATTGAATCGAATTGTATAAAACGAGAAAGAGAGAAATTATATACAATTCGAATTTGTATAAAACGAGAAAGAGAGAAAGGCAAAAGAAACTAGGCAGGGAAGTATTTTTATTGTGTATAATTACAAGTGTATATGACGAAAATATATGTATTTGCATGTGTATATATAATTTTCTCTCGCTTTATACAAACAGAACAACAATTTATACATTTCGTTTTTGTTTGTATAAGCGAGAGAGGCGAGGGTGGCGAGCGAGATCTGGGAGAGGGGAGAGAGGGAAACGAAAATATATGTATTTATACAATTTCCTCTCGCTTTATACAAACACAAACACATTTTATACATTTGTGTTTGTATAAAAAGCGAGAGAGGCGAGCGATACTGCCACCAAACGAGAGTGACGAACGAGATTCCACCAAGGAGAGTGGCGAAAATAGTTATAGTTTGCTATACAGTACAATTAAATCAAAATATATTTATAACATTTAATTTGAATTAATAGTTTGTTATTATATACAATATTCCCTATTATTTATCTTTATAGGAGGAAATAATAATGGTGTTTGATCAAGAACCATAACAAGTTTGTATTTGTGATTATAACTCTTTATTGTTATCCATGAAAAAAATCTGTGGCCATTGATGAATTGTCACACATACCCCACACAGATAGGCACACTCACATTACTGCATTGCTCCATCTCTCTCAATTCCCCCAATAAGCCATAACCAATGGCCACCCTATCTCCCAAACTAGCCACCGGCATTCTCCATTTCCCGTCTCACCACCACCACCGTAAACTACCTTCACTCCTCCCTGTCAACTTCAATTCATCAACAGGCAACAATTTTGGTTGTAGTAGATGTAGCAATGTTAAGGTGAGTAAAGTAAAATGTAAGGCTACTGAGGTTTCAGTTGCGGAAGGGTCATCGGCGGCCAATTGGGTGCCTGTAGTTCCGTTGTCAGCACTACCAAAAGGAGAGAGACGTGTTATTATACAAGATGAGGAAACTATACTCTTGCTTTGGTATAAAGATGATGTTTTTGCTATTGAAAATCGTTCCCCTGCTGAAGGTGCTTATAGTGAAGGACTTCTTAATGCTAAGCTCACTCAGGTCCCCTTCCTCTCTTCTCCTTTGATTTACTCAATTTTTTTGGGTTTATTTAGTTGGTGGAAACATAGCAGTTCTATGAGTGGTTATAATTCCATTTGGTTGCTATTTCTGTTCCAATCAAAGAAACAAATTGGGTGTGTTTGGTATGAAGGAAAATGCTTTGGTGGGAAAAAATGGTTTCCTCACTTATTTATTTCTCGTGTTTGATTAGTAAGAAGAAATGAATTCATTTCTGTAATAGGGAGTCTGGGCCTCAAGTCGAGGTCGGGAGTTGGGCTTCAGGTTGGGGCTAAGGTCAAAATCGGGTTTTGGATTGGGATCAGGGATCAGAACCCTAATCCGACTTGGTAATCATGTCCCAGTTGGGGTTGGGTTTCAGATCAGGGTCGGGTGGTGAGGTTGAATGAGAGTGTTGGAAAATGTTTTCGTTACTTTAGGTAGGAAAGCCATTTTCGTTAAATTTGAGGAAAATAAGTCTATTTGGAAAACATTTAGTCAAACCAAATATGTGAAAATTGAAATGTTTTCCTTCGTACCAAACATAAGGTGAAAAAATACTAAAAATTGTGATCACTTGAACAATTGTGTGAGAAATACTATGGAGGCTTTTAATGTAGTCCTAGATGACAATTTTTAAGTGGGGTATCGTTATTTCTTACCCTCTCTACTGTTGTAAGGTAGTAAGTATTAGTGATTGAAAAACTCAAAACTCAATCCTATGCGTTAAGAGAAAAATGTACTTGCCTAACTCAATGTCAAAAGCCATCTCATATGGTGAGGTTTGTCCTAGACCAGAATACAACCCGTTTCTTTAACCAATGTGAGTGTCTAATACCCCATGTATGCTAGATGTACACCTGTTACATCAACAATATAACATGGGAGATAACAACGAGGAATTGTCTAGCTCAAATATCATGCCAACAGAAATTGATCTTGGACTTAGTTTAACCTCAAAAGTCCGTACCTTCAATCAATATGAGACTTTTAAGAGAATGCTGATTCGAGGGGCTACTATATTTCTTGTGGAAGTTATTGATCTTCTCTTCACAAGGTTGGTTGAGTGGCCAAGTATGGACGAGCTGGAAATATTATTTACTTTTACGATTTGTTTTGTCAGGAACATATAGCCCTCTTCCAGCTAAATACAGTCACTCAAACAAAAAATTTCACAGCGGCGTTTTTGTGTATTACATTTTCGTACGTTTGTCTGCAAGACAAGTTGTACTTGAGTAGCGTTTAGCACCTATTTTCCTTTCTATCTCCCTAATATGAACTGCAAAAGAAGCCAGTAAATGAATTATTATTTTAATTAGGCACGTCAGTGACACATGGTAGTCAGTTAAGTGATTTGTACATAGTGAATGTATGGGGCACCTGGGAGCCTGTTATTTTATTTACAATTAATTCTTGAGGGGGCACATTGGAATTTGTTAACCGATATGTAAATGATTTCCGTAAATTGAAGGGAAGCCTTGGCGTAATTGGTATAGTTGTTGCCATGTGACCGAGAGGTGACAAATTCGAGCTGTGAAAACAACCTCTTGCAGAAATGCAATACAGCAGGCCCTTGTTGTTTAGCCCTTCCCCAAACTGCTACATAGTGGGAGCTTAGCGCACCGTGTTACCCTTTTACATGTATAAATGATCACATGATGTCTTTACCTTCACCATCAATTGGGTAGGTTCTCTGTGCAGTAAAGATTTTAGTTCCCTCTTCCTTAGGAGCACCATATCCGTGAAATTTGGGTTTGAGTTTGTATTACATAGGACTTCACTTAAAAATTACAATTGAAGCATGAGGGTATAATTTTTGCCATTTACACAGTTAAAAAGGTTAAATTCTGTCTGCTAGTGAAGGGTGCAACTTCGGCACTGTGTAAATGTCATGACATAACTAACATTCTGTTCCAATAGAACTTTTCAGCCTAAATATATAAAATGTTCTGAATTTAGTGGAGGTTACAAATTCTTGAAAATGCATACATGTTGCTGAAAGTTTCAAGAACAAATTGATTAGACAACAGATGAAATAAGATATGGTACAAAGTTGGCAAACCATTAATTCATTTCATTTACGTGGCTTCTGCTTGACCGATGAAATGCTACATTCTTGCAGAATTATATAACTAGCCAGTAGCCAGGATGTCGGCCTTACCAATTTTTGTAGTTCGACTTAACATATGCTACTAAATTAAGGGACTATTATAAAGCACAAAAAGGTTTGCTTGTTTCAATGCACTTGCTGCTGCATAGAGCTTCCTTTTCGTGTTAATGTTAGAACTCTTGTTGTTAAATAAATTGATGTTATTCTAAATGTGTCTATTACTGTCTGATATCTATTACTACGATCATGATATACATTGTGCATTTCTCCATGCTGCATGAACATGCTGACAATATGCATATTTTTTCTGGATTGGATGATGTAAACGCCCATAAATCTCAAATTCCTACAGGATGGATGTATCGTGTGTCCTACAACAGATAGCACATTTTATCTACAAAATGGAGCCATCAAAGAATGGTATCCGAATAATCCTGTGCTGAGAGTCCTTACTCCCGCCTTGAGAAATTTGTTTGTTTATCCTGTTAAAACCGACGATGAGAATATCTACATCAGCATGAGAGGTGGAAAAGTTGATGCATCTGCAGAGATTGTTTTCAGTGGAAAGGCTCAACCTGGTGTAACAGCAAGTGACGTGAATGTAGACGAGGTAATTGAACCAACTTAATCTTGTTTAGTTACAAACTTGTCCTATCTAGTAAATAACACATTCTGATCTGATTCTCCTTATACGCATTTAGGTAAGAATGGTTATCGACGAGGGTCAAGAGGCCTTTGGGTTCACCGGAAGGAATGAACTGATAAATGGAAAAGCAGCAGTAATTGGATTCCTGTTGCTGTTGGATTTTGAACTCTTGACCGGCAAAGGTCTTCTCAAAGGAACAGGGTTCTTGGACTTCATTTACTCAGTTTCAGATGCTTTCAACTGAAACCGTTTCGCTTAAGGAACATTTTCCTACTAAGTTATACATAAATTCTTATTCCCTGTCCCTCTTTTTTTTTCCCTTTTACTATACCTCTGACAAATTCTTAAACCAAAACAAAGAATGTTGATCTTTGTATATGTTGTCCAACTTTATAGATTATTGAATTATATAGACCTTTGAACAAGATACTCATTGTTCCAGTGCAGAAATTCTTCTGTTTCTTCTGTAGTACTGCTATGCAGAGTTTAACCTCTAAACAATGACAAGGACAGTGAAGAATTTTTACACTATTTGGTTATCAGAATGACAACTACAGCCTACAGGTAGCTAGTAACTTTAAAAACAAGATTTGTTAGTTGCAACAATTGATCAATAATAGGCTAATAGTGTAAACCAGTTTTTACATTTTAAGTGTTTACATGTAGAGAATGTAGAGTTGGCTTGGCTTGGCTTAAAAAAAGTAAGGGACACCAACTTTTGATTTTTTGTTTATTTTAAGTCTTTTTTACACTGTCAAACACTTACTAACTTATTTTAAGTCATTTTTGACTTATTTAAAGTTATTTTTTATATTTGTCAAACAAACACTTCTAGAAATCAAAAATTGACTTAAAAATAGGTTTGACCAATATTTCCTCCTTGAAAACATTCATCCTCGAATAAAGTATAAAAAAGCTGAGTATGGAGGGAAGGAGCTGCAATCCCTACCACTAAGTACTAAAAACTGATATCTAATTGAACTCAGTTCCAAGAACATGCAAATATGCTGAAATGCAAGAACAACTGAAAGAACAAGATACTAAGACTGAATTTTTGCACGAGTAAACTAAGAGATTGTAGGCAAATTCTGTGAGAGGTAGGTGATCATCTCAACTCCCTTGAAACCGATTTACGCAAGCTCAACATGTCCTTTAAGGTCTGAATGGTACGCTCTACTTGACCATCCGTTTGTGGATGAAATGTTGTACTGATTTACTTGTGTACCAAGACCTTTCTGAAATGATTTCCAGAAATGAGATGTAAACTGAGGACCTCCGTATGAGAAGAAAGACAAAGGAACCTCATGTAACCTGACTATCGCATTAATGTAGAGTTTAGTGTAATCCCCCATTGAATCTTGTAGTCTTGACAGCTAAGAAGTGAGCGGTCTTAGTAACTGTGTCCACTATCACCCAAATGAAGTTATGTTGTCTGCGAGTATGAGGTAAACCCGTAATGAAGTTCATGTTTATCACTTTCCACTTCCATGTAGGAATGTTAATCTCCTGAGTCATACCTCTTGGTTTCTGATGTTCTACCTTAACATGTTGACAATTAGGACACTTAGCCACAAAATAGGCTATGTCTCTCTTCATGTTGTTCCACTAAAAGACTTCTCGTTGATCATGGTACATCTTAGTGGCACCTGGATAAATATAATATCTAGAATTATGGACTTCTGTTAGGATTTGCTGCCTCAACTTACCCACATTAGGAACGCATCGGCGACTGGATAATGAAGCACACCATCTCCCCCTTGGGAGAAAACCTCTACTTTTTGTTGATGAACTGCACCTTTCAACTTAACTAATATAGGACCACTATCATGTTTTTCTTTAACCTCCACCACCAATGAAGATTCAGATCTATTCTGAACTATTACACCACCATCTGACATGTCCATAAGACTAACTTCTAAGCGAGCAAGTCGGAGAACATCTTTCGCTTATTCCTTCTTTTCTTTCTCAACACTACCCATAGATAGTCTGATGAGAGCATCAACCACTACATTGGCCTTACCAGGATGGTAAATCACATTTATATCATAGTCCTTCAGAAATTCAAGTTATCTCCTCTAACGAAGATTCAACTATTTCTGGGTGAATAGATACAAAGGCTCTTATGACCTGTGAACATATCTACGTGAACACCATACAAGTAGTGTCTCCAAACTTTAGGGCAAATACTACAACTACAAGCTCGAGGTCATGAGTCGGATAGTTCTTTTCATGGACCTTAAGCTGTCTTGAAGCATAAGTTATGACCTTACCTCACTGCATCAACACACAACCTAGTGTCACAGACTTAAAGTTTTCACTAAAGCTCCATGCAATACTTGACAACTTACTCACTATTCTTTCAAGATCTCGTAAGCTCAAGTAAGCCTTTAAGACTAAGATCACTAAAAGAATGCAACGAAAGACTTAAAAAGTTTTGGAAATTTTGGAAGAAGGCTTTGTATTATCTTGGAAGATTTCTTTACAACTTGAGTGATGATTTACAAATTAGAGCCCCTCTATTTATAGTACTTCCTAGGAGGCTAAAGTGTAAAAACAAATTACTACACAAGTCCCTACATATTTACAATTTAGTCCTTATTCTAGAATTCTCTACAACTCTAGAGTATTCCAAGGATTTTCCCATGTGATTCCATAACTTTCCTTGGGAATATCCATAGTTGTCTAGAATATTAAACTAAGGACTATTTTTATTCCAATGTAAGCCTTCCAAGGAAATATCTAGGGAGTTCTAGAGTCTTCCACAAACCTCTACACAACTCTAGTTTCTTACCCCATTATATTCATGTTTAATTTTAATGGTAAGGTGGCGGGTCATGACACTCTCCCCCACATGATATTGCGACGACCGCGTCTCATCGCCGCTGCATGAACAACTGAGTCTTGTCTTTTTATCTGCATGATTAGTAGTCCATTGACTTGATCAACGCTTTCGCAAAACTCTTTCAGTTACTTCTCTATCTTTTCTAGCTTGATCTTATGATATACCTCATTCCTAGGAGGCAAGCGCCTTGGCTTCTTCTTTGGCATCCCAACATTATTCTTTTCTAGAACCTTCTCCATGTGTGGTCCCAATAACTTTTTAGCACCATTGTATTCTTTTGAACTTGCATTGGTGGATATAAGAATCGACTCCTTCTTCTTAGGGCTTCTTACGAGTTGCATGGTTGTTAGACATACTTGTTTTTCCCTCTTAGGTACCTTATTGAGGGGTACCATGCATGATCCTCCTTGATCCATGACCAAGAGTTGTTGGGGATAAGGATCAATCACCGTGGGGCACTGCTGGAAGATCTCTTGCCCAAGAATTATATCAAAGATATCTAAATGTGCGAAATTGAAGTTGGTCTTACCTTGCCACTCGTCTAACGTGATTTTTACTCCATGTGAAACTCCACAGACGGGAGTCGGTGGTTCATTAACCGTCTTGAGTTAGGCGTTACTTGGACAGTAAATCATCCTTAACCTTGTAGCTGCTGTCTTTTTCATGATATTGGCCTCAGCACCCATGTCGACCATAGCATATGCCGGTCTTCCATTGATCGTGAGGTCGACATAATGTGCATCCTATCCTCTTGGCTTCGTTGACTATTTCTGTCATGACCCGAGAGCACCTCTTATTTGTAACACGGCGTACCCAATCTCAAAGAGGTCTTATACAATCCCTTAGCATATTATCATTACATAAGACATTGAATAATACGGAAAATTTAAAAACTTTAACATTCAATGTCAAACTCTTTCGTATATGAAAATAGAGTATGTAGACTTGTCTCATTAACCATCTAGGTTTAAACATAAGAATCTCAACATAGGGACCTTAGCCCTTACAATCGAATGTATCATAATACGAAGTACAATAAATGTCTAGTACAAGATGGAAAGAAAACATAAAGTGTCATGATGTGCTCGAACTTGAGTACATACCAAATGGCCTTGGGAAAGCAATCCAAGCTGTTATTATTCTTCAATAAGGACCCACTAGCCCGAACCTACACTTAGTAGAAAGATAGAAGAAATATGGGTTAGTACATTCCACTTGTACTAAGTATGAAAACCATGCAAGTAAAACCATTAAAACATGCACAAAGTGACCTTTATTTGAAAACATACTATTTCAAGTTAAAAGCTATAATGCACATTCAAAGAATACTCAATCAATCCATACCATAAGATAAAGAGACATTCATGATCATACAGACCATTTCATAGAGTTATAGTTCATATCTTACATACTTGAGTTCATTTAACATTTACATCATAAGATATAACTCATAATTCCCTTCAAGCTCACTTGTGCAATGTACATATGAAGTTTTCATACCCCCATACATACTAAGTAAACCATAAAGAAATCATAAGCATTGTCACATACTTCATTAGCCATCATAATAAGTAAACCCATCATAACATCATTCATAGTAACCATGCATGAAGAACTCTCACAAGAACCCCTCTTAAGACCCACTTGTACAATGCATAGGTAACATCCCATACCATCACCTACACTAAGTAGTATCCCTCAAGAAGCTTGTTAGAATTCATGTTCTTATCTTCATTCATATTTTAACATTCGTGAAACTTTGCCATAACCAACATAGACCATGTGAGAGACATGGAATCCAGTGTTAACCCCTCACACCGAAAGGAGGGCGTCCTACTTGCCAATGTAGGGCATAATATTCATGATATCGTCTAGATGGATTCACTAACTATAACCTATGTGGGCTTCATAGTTAAGGGATATGTAGATTGTTACTAGAAAAACTTATCCATATAAACATATGGGTTTCCATCTCATGGGAACATCGGGGGAAACTTCTTTCCTTTGTGAAGTGACCCCTCCCATGCATATCCTCTCGATGCTAATCTCAATTGCTCTTTTTAGGTCATCTTTAGAATTTACTTAAACATTAGTTCATATAGAATAACTTAGGGACTTAATCCCTCATATATAATTTAGCTCAATGGTTACAAGATGAGAATTTACTTTCACCATAGAACCAACATTATGTGAGAATGCATCTTTCATATCATAGTCATATAGCGTACATGAGAATTACCTTCAATTCAACATAACAACACATTCCTCATCATCTCACAATATTTATGTTCATAGTATAACATTCATAATCATACCATATATACTTGATCATCTTAGTGTTATAGGGAAGAGGAAATCATAATTCAACTCTATCACACATACATCAAGTAAACACCCTTACCAAAGTTAAATCAACAATTCCATAATAACATGTTCATAACCTTGAAAGCCCTTACCAATAGCCTTCAGGATACCTTTCAAAATTTAACCCTAAATTCATGATATTCATCCATAAAATAGGTTAACATCACAATACAATAGTGAATTATATAGAAACATACTATATTTATAACCTCCAATCATCATCCAACACAAGTTAGGTTTAGAGTTGAGAAAAGAGGAAGATTCATGGGTCTTTTGAGAATTTGGTCAAGAACCATAAACAATACTTGAATCAATCCATAAACATCCATATACAACCATAAATAATCAATTAAGATCAAAGAAATCAATTTTAGAAGGAGACCCACGAATTTGAGTAAAACCTAGCAATTTGGGGAATTTTGATATCCAACTTGAAAGGACTTCTTGGAGAAAAGGATCCCAAGAGTGAAGAGCTTATATACCTTGTTAATACTTAAGGATTGAGGGAGGAAATTACATTTCTTGAATCCCTAATTGAATCTTGATCTTCTTCTTCAATGGAGTTCTTAGATGAGAGAGGGGATTGAGAGGAAAGTTGAGCTTTTGAGTTGTGTTTGTGAGTTTAGTTAGAATGACTTAGGGTCTTGGGGTTAGGGTCTTATAGATTGCTTTAGAAATGTAATTAACTAACTAAACATCCCCTTTAACACAAAATTAAATAACTAATTGAAACTAAGACCCTAAACTAAAAACTAAAATTTGAAAATGGGGCAGCACCTAGGCTACCACCTACGGACCATAGGTGGTGTTACTGTCCATCCTTCACCCTCCGTCGTTTGGTTCATAGGCTCCTTTTTTGGGAGAAAATTTCACCACCACTAAGTACCCACCCACAAGCATGACCTACGGTCCGTAGGTCAGCCTACTGGCTGTAGGTTGGCTTTGTAGGTGGTGCTGTCTTTTGATAGATTTTGGGTCCAAACTTGGGTCCTCCTCAAGGACTTCTAGGGTGGTCCTTGGGGGGGGGGGTACTTTGGACCCTAAACATATAATTTTACATGTTTAAATTTTTTTACAAGATTAAATCATCATACGACACTTCAACACCCCTTACAACACCTAAGAACACACTAGTTCATTTTTACTAGTTTTCAGGCGTCATGCTCTTTTCTTGACGTTTATGTACTAACACCTCCAAACTAAGTTATTTACATTAGGTTAGATCTATAAACAATGTTTTCACCATTTTTAAGTCATTATTCATCATGTAAGGCTTTACCTTAGGTCACTAGAATTTTGGGATATTATCTCTCCCTTGGGAACATTCGTCCCTGAATGTAAACCAAGACACCAAGCTAGTTAGAAACTCTAGATTAATAGCCCAACCATCATTCATACCATAAATGAACCAAAACTTCAAGTTCACAATTCATCATAAGCATTTATTCAAAGGATAAAACTCAACTCCAATTAAAAATATGTCAAAGCAATATGAGGAAGTAGGAACTACATCTACAAACTCGATATGCATGCATTACATCATATATCATGTTCATAAGAGGAATTTCCTTCTCTACGTAATGACAAGTTCAAGATCACAACATGGATTCAAAATGTCTCTTTGTTGAAAACAATTAAGCATATTCATGAATTTCACCTCATAAGTCAAATATGCAATTACCATTTCCATTTAGCAATTTCAACAAGAGAATCACATAATTCATGAGAAATTTCAACTTATGCAATACATATTCTTTCACATGAACTCATAACACAAATAAAACCATAGAAAAAACTCATACAATACACATAACTCCCAATTCACTACAAACTCAAGATAAACTACTTACCACAAGTTTGAATAGAAGCAGGATGGGAAAAATGATCATAACAGAATATCATATCGGCCTCGGCCTCCCAAGTGGCACTCTCAACTAGATGGTTCCTCCATAGAACCTTAACAGAAGATACATATTTTTTCCTCAATATCTTCACTTGTCAGTCTAAAATCTCAACCGAAACCTCTTTATTAGCAAGGTTCTCATCAACTCCTAAAACTTCTAAAGGAAGGACAGACACCAAATTACCTATGCATTTTTGTGATGAACCTAAAACAAATAGGACAAACTAGAGCTTCATATGTTTTATGAGTTAATGTGTTAAAAAATGAAGAATATCTTTATAACTCAGTTTTGAAGGGTTTGGAAGTCGAACGTCGAAGAATGACTAAGACGTTCAGAAACTAGGCATGTGTGTGCTAATGTGCCTTTGCATGTTTTATGTGTTTTGATGTGTCGTTCGGAGTCTAAAATAATTTGAAGAAACCCTTACATATAGATGCTTATGTTTAGGGTCGAAACGTCCGAGTATTACTTCTCATGGACCACCCTAAGGGTCTTTTAGAAGGACTCAAACGTTTGCTATAAAGTTGCCAAAAACAGCCCAAACGACGACCCTTAACTACGCCCAGTAGTTCAATCGAAGCCCCGTCAAAAAAGGGTGTGGCTTCACATGTAGTTGTGGGAGCTTATCCTCCAAAATGGGGAGTCTCTGATCCAATCTACGCCCAGCAGGACGGTCCATCGTCCGTCAACGAGAGTCGTTGTTTGGCACCTGCAACTTTCTGCAAGGTTTCAACCAACCTAGGGGTGAATTGGTAAATTCACCTTATGTCCTAATTAAGTCATAGATGGTTATTGTAGGTGTTTTAATGTATTTTATGTTAGTTTAAACACCTAGACCTAATTTTAGACTTCACTTTTAAAAAATCAAAACCCCTCTCCCAAGTAAAGATCTCTCAAGACTCCATGGGAGCTTGAAGTCAAGTTGAAGCTAGGATTGAAGAATTCCATTGATTCCTTCATAAAATTTCGTGGGATTTCTACTAATAAGGTATGGTAATTCATCCTTGATTACTCTCTCGTTCAAGGAGCCAATGCAAAAGTTTTTCAAAAGATTTCAAAATCCTAAAAGTTCCTATTTTGAATTCTAAGCATGGGTTCTTGCATTAAAAGATTTTAATGGATAAATTATGATGTTTTCAATATTAATTGATGATTTTATGAATAAAAACTCCATGAACCCATGATCATCCCAATTCTCTAATTTTGTCTTATGAAGTGGGTTTGATGAATGTGATTGGATATTGTTAGAATTGTGCTTATAGTTTGTTGTATTATGCTTATCTACTGCCAATTATGCCCTATTATGATGAATTGTTGGAGAATTGAGAAAAGGTGATCAAGGTTTGGATGAAGGGTTAGTTGACCTAAATTGTCTAGATCTTATTGAATTGATCTTGTGTGGTATAGTCCACTTATGTTGGTGGTGTTTACTTGATGTATATGAATGTATATGTGAATTGTGATTATGGCTTTTAAGGCATTGAATGTGAAGTAAAGCTATGTTATGAAATATGTGTATAGAGATGTATAATGAAGTATAAATGTGTATCTTAAAGATAGTATGTCTAATTGAAGTATAATGTGAATGTGGAGTATGATTATGTGTTGATTATGATGAATGTGGTATGATCATGTTAGAAGTCAATGTTATGAATGATGGTGGTTATCTGAAAGATTTTCTCACATATTCACACACAATGAATGAATGAATGAAGCTAATGAAAATGTAATGAATGAGAGTCTATTGAAAGGTGTTCACAATAGAACTCTAATGAATGAAAAAAAGGGATTTCGGGGTGGACACTCTTTGTGAGTTGAGATGTAGTGTCTAGTAGAAATCTCACTATTCCTAAGATCTTTTCAATGAATGAATGATAGGTTGGAGGTGGGATAATCTTCGTGAGTAGAGATGTAGTATCCAAAAGTAACCTCTAGAGATGAGTACTTTTAATAAGTTGAGAAGTAGTACTTAGTTGTTTTAGAGATATGAATTGTATTGGATCAAATTCATACAAAATTTGAATTAAATCCATGTTCATTTGGGCTAAATAATTAATTTGGGCTTCACAAATAAATAAGTCCATCTTATTAAATTCAAATTCAAGGTTCATTTCACCTTGATGCCCAAACTCATGCCACGTGTCACAATGACTAGGCATCCAAGACCAACAAGGTGACGCCACGTGTCCAAATGAGATGGTAGTCCCAGTCAAATGCAAGAACGAATCAAAATGTGTCAAGTGTCAAAATGACATCTTTTTTTCAATCACAAGCAACATTGTCCATTCCCTACAACTATAAATAGGGGATAGACATGAAATTCAAAGGGATCCAGAAAACTCTTCAAAAAGCATTCAACTAATTAGAGAAAGTTATAACATCGACATAAATAGATCTTTGAAGGAGTGATCAACAGAGTTCTTCTCGGAGATCGACTTACAATGACGAAGCAATTTCCGACGTCTTGGAGATCGACAACATCTCAAAGAGGTCTGCATCATCCAACAATTCAGGAAATACGCTACTGAAGGCCCTCAAATTGCGGGAAAACTTAGGAGAGAGAATTAAGAGAACAACGGAATTGTACTCATAACGATTCATTAATAAAATCACATTTTTTCTTTTATTTATTTTTTTTGCAGTCGATTTTCAGCGCTTACGAAAATTTTTTGCGAAAAAATTTGGCACGCCCAGTGGGACCGATTATACTCTTCATCTCGTTTTCTTGCAAATCAAAAACTGCAAAGGCTACTACTTCAATGGCCTTCTCTGACAAGGACTCTACTGATGTTGTATCTGCTAGTCTCAGTCATGGTGGCCCGATTACTCGGTGTAAGTTCAAGAATAGTGGGCTAGATGGATCTGAATACTTCACTTCTTTAGAGGCGATGAAAAGCAACAACTCTCATACGATGGTCATAAGTACAACACCTAGGGTCAATCTTGCATCTGTATTCTTTGGAGAATCTTCTCAAATTGGCTCCAACTTTGGTGATTCCGAAGATTCAATGGATTCTCCAACTTCAATGAATGTCAATGCTTTGATGGCTGACTCAACTGACATGGACAAGAAGTTTGCGATGATGGAGCAAACCATTTAGGCCTTGAAGAAATCCGTTGATGACAAAAATCTTCATATTGCTCAACTTATGAACAATTTGGAGGCCTTTACACTTGGAGTCAAGTCACGTTCCCACTTGTCCATATGGTTTTGATCAACGAAACAAGGATGTTGAGGAATCTCTAGCAAAGTCAAAATTTCAGAAGGAGAAACAATTTGCTTCAGTTGCTGCACTATCTGTCCAACAGTTGCAAGACATGATAACGAACACTATCAGGGCTCAATATGCGGAACACCACAAAGTTCTTTGTATTAATCCAAGCCATACTCTAGACGGATTGATTCTCAATCAATGCCAACAAACTATCAGCCACCAAAGCTACAACAATTTGATGGCAAGGGGAACCCAAGGCAGCATATCGCTCACTTTGTTGAAATTTGTAGCAATGCTAGAATACATGGAGACCTTTTGGTAAAACAGTTTGTTCTTTCACTGAAAGGGAATGCATTCGACTGGTATATCAACCTAGAACACGAGTCCATGATAGTTGGGAGCAACTCAAGAAGGAATTTCTCAATCATTTCAACGATACTCGCCGAACCGTAAGCATGATAGAGTTGATCGGCACTAAGCAAAGAAAGGATGAGCCAGTGGTGGATTACATCAATTGATGGAGATCATTGAGTTTGGACTGAAGATCGTCTTTCTGAAATATCTGTTGTAGAAATGTGCATTCAGGGTATGCATTGGGGACTTCTATACATACTACAAGGAATCAAACCGCGAACTTTTGAGGAACTTGCTACACGAGAACATGACATGGAATTGAGCATCGCAAGTCATATGAAGGCATCTCTTTTTGCTGATCTGACAAATGAAGAGAAGAAGTTCAATAAAGGTATGACCTCAAAGATCCATACTAAGGAATCTACGACGGTGAAAACAACTTCTGTAAAAGTCACCACCAAGAGTAAACTAAAAGAGGAGGAAGCCCCAAGTCAATATCCAATGGAGGAGAGGCGACGTCCAACCTTGAAGGAATTAGAGGCAAAGTTCTACCCATTTCTACCTATGATTCTTGAGGAATTGCTGGCTAAGAAGGTTATTGATTTTCCTGAGTCAAAGAGCCTTGAAGAGATCAACAAGGTTGGTGATCCTAGATATTGCAAGTTTCATCGCGTCCTTGGCCATCCGACAAGTAAATGCTTTATCTTGAAAGAGAAGATCATGATGTTGGTAAGTAAAGGAAAAATTATCATTGACCAAGATGAAACAGCGGAGGCAAATCATGCTAGTGTATCACCAAATCAAAAGAAGTGCTCAAGGTCATTATCTATGCCAAACACCACCTTCTTGCGATTCAAAAGTTTAGCGCCTATTAAAGTTGATTTTCCGAGGAACCACAAAGAATCTGAAGTTGATGGTGGGACTTGGTTACTTATAAGAAGCGGAGACATCAAGCAGTCCTTAGGATACGACTTCCTAAGACAAGAGAAACAAAGAGTGACGTGAATCAACTACAACCATCAAAAATTGTCAGGCCTTGTACCGAAAGATCAATGGTTCTTCATCGCAGAAGGTTTGAAAGCCCATTACATTGGATGAATTCTTTCCTGGAAAATTCTTTTGCGGTAGTCAAATTTGTGCAACACATGTTGTTTCCAGCACAGACGAAACAAAGGAAAGCAAAGGAAAGTATACTGCAGCAATAACACAAGAACATCAAGCTAATAAAAAAAGTTGCCCCATGTTGTTCTACAGTCGCCTTCACAGATGACGACTTGTTGTTAGGGTCTAAGCTACATAATAGGACATCGTTTGTTGTAGGATCAATTCGAGAACAACATCTCAATCATATTCTAATCGATGGTGGTTCAGCATTGAATATTATGCCAAAAGTTTTCTTTAAAAAACATGGGATCTCTGTTGATGAATTGTCCAAAAGCGCAATCTGACAATCCAAGGGTTCAATCAAGGAGGACAACGATCCATAGGGAAGATTTGTGTAGAATTATCAATTGGCGGCATGAAATCAAACACTTTGATTCATGTCATAGACACCAAAACATCATACAACTTGTTGCTCGGGCGTCCTTGGGTTCATGAAAATTGAGTGGTGTCATCTACTTTGCATCAGTGCATGAAGTATATGAAAGATGGTGAAGTTGTCAAAATAGATGCAGACATCAATCCTTTTACTAAGACGGAGTCATATTTTGCAGATGCAAAATTCTATTTAGATTTTGGAAAAGTAAATATGGAGGAACATATAGAAGCCGACCCAATTGATCTCGAAGATAGTAAAGTTCAATGGGCCTCTATCAAGATGTCCAAGAAGAGAATGTAAGAGGTTTCCATTAAGATTTCACCACCTAAAAGATACTTGCAGACTAATATGGACGACGAGCAACCAATTTTTTGCTATATTCCACGTGAACATAGAAAAAAAGGGGCAACCACTGCTAGAGGAATGTACTCAACAAGTCCAACCACCGAAGAAGGAACTTAGTCACATAATATTCCAAGATTTGAAGGAGAAAATGATTGTTCCAGTTGCATAAGTCCCGTGTATCGCTTTGGAACCCTCCAAAGGCAATATCCAAGTTGATAAGATAAAATGTAACTTTGATCAAAAGGTCTTTACATTGCTTAAAAAATCAGGCTATGATTTCACAAATCCAGCGAAATTAGGAGAACTTAGGGATGAAGTCACTGGTGAAAAGGTACACGGGCTTATCAAGTCTCAAATGCGGCTGAGAAAGCAAGGATATCATGTCGCCACTCCTAAGTTTGGGTTAGGATTCAGCTTGTCGGAGCCTCTTCGAATTTCGTCTAAGAAGGGGAAAGAAGTAACTTCATCCAACTACACCTCTATAGAAAAGATGAAAGAAGCTAAGGAGGGTAAAACACCACGACGGACTTCGGTGTTTGAACGCATTGGAAGACTGACACCTCGTGTCTCTACATTTGAAAGATTGGGCCATAAGGATGAAAGAAGATCCTCTAAACAAGTGGATGAATATGACACCACCTCAAATACTTCTGTAAAATTTCATCGCTTGGTAACCAAAAGAAAATCATTATCCAAAAGAGGTTGTTGGAGCATGAAAATCAAATTTCTTGTTATGTAATTGACGACAAAGAGATTAACAGTGTTTTCCCATCACATATGAAGAGAAAGGTTGTATTGTCAATCACCGCTGATGGTTCTTTGAAGGTGAAAAGAAGCACAATTGTTGTCACCAACCAATTTCATGGAGAAACCAAGAAGGAGGAAGATAAAGTCATAACAGTCTTCGTGGGAAGTGAGGTGGAAGATTCAAACTTGACACAATCATCCTATCACATAACAGTGAAAGAAGGTCCAAACACTGATGATACAAATGATGATGTCCGAGAGGCTCCCCCTAAACTGGTGGATGGCGTACAATCAACCGTAGATGACCTCAAGGAACTATATATAGTCACTCTGGAAGATCCACGTCCAATCTTCATTAGTGCACTTCTTACACCAGAATAAGAGAAGCAATACTTCCCATGAAGGTTGACTACGCTCCTTAAGATATGAGCATAAATTACATGTTCCCGCAAGAGTATAAATTGTGTACGGCCCAAAAAAAATAAAAAAAAATAAGTAAAACTCATCCTATTGAACTACGATATGTCTTGATCTTCTTCACCGAGGTACGTAGGCGCTGGGAGTAATCACTCTAAGTTCAGTCAAATGAAAAAAAAAAGGCTTTGTGGTCTTGCGTGATCATCACACTAGCTCTATAAAAATCATGTAGCTAGCAAATGAGTTCAAACACGGCAAGGAGAAGATTCTTGAAGCCCTCTCCGCAACAAAAGAAGAAGCTCATAAATAGAAACTCCTACATTGAGTCATGAATCTTCAAATATGATAGTTCAAAGTTTTATGTCAAATATGCTAGAATTGGGAGACAACTTTGGGTATTGGTCTCATCAATTCAGAAGAAATTTTGATTTGAATTTTTGATATGCGGCAGGATGATGAATTCATTGGCACTGGATGAAGCGACTTGCGTTTCTACTTGTGTTTTTTGCTTACGGTGGACATAATTTGGTGTAACTCACTTATGCTTCAGTAAGTTACTCAAAATTAGGGGAATCTTTACCTACAACATCAAATTGGAATACCTTTTGGATCAAAGCTCTATGTTGAAATGGTATAGCCGCAAAAAATCATGATCTGAACACTCCACGTTCAAGAGACAGTCTTGTGTTGTTGTCAACAGCGCAAAAAGTCCAGGAAATGGCATTTACCTATGATTTTTACATATGGTGTGTATCTATGAGATATGGTTCCAACAGAACAAGAATCGCATTAAAAACTCCTACGCTGCGTTATTGATTTTCTTCCGAAGTTGCTCAAAGCTGAAGAATTTAGCGAAGCAGAATTTGAGCTGACTTTGAAAATATATCTGCGCTAATATCGAAATCTTTTGGGTGTTATTTTTATATGTTTTGTACATATATGAGTTATTCTTCCAACGGAATGAGAATCACATCATTTCGAGGCTCCTACGCGGAGTTATTGATTTTCTCGCGAAGATGCGCAAAGCTGAAGATTCAAGCACGTAGATTTTGAGTCAACTTTGAACACAAATCTGTACTAATCCGTAAATCTCATAGATTTAATTTTTATACATATTGAAGATATCAAAGTTATATTTCCAAAAAAAATAAGTTCATTATTTCGATGCTCTTGCTCTACGTTATGAATTTTCTTCCACATATGCGCAAAGCTGAAGATTCAAGCACGCAGATTTTGAGCCAACTTCGAACACAAATCCGTAGTAATCCGTACATCTCATGGATTTAATTTTTATACAAATTGAAGGTATCAAAATTATCTTTTCAACAAAATAATAAGCTCATCATTCCGATACTCCTACTCCATGTTATGAATTTTCTTCCATATGTGCGCAAAGCTGAAAAAATTAAAGTTTTGTTGCAATCCGCATATAAACGCTAGTTTTTGGAGTCTTTTTTTTCAATAAAGAAAGGGAGCTCATGGAAAGGAACAATCAAAAGTCGAAATTCAATAGGAGAAAATTCTTATTGAAATATAAGTCATTATTTTATTGCTTCAAAAAAATAAACTCACTACACCCTAATGAGAGAATAAAAAAATTCTAAGAAAATAAAAGAAATCTAACTATGAAAAAAGTTTGAAGCTTATGATTTCTTGGTGACTTTTCTCGATCGCCTCTTCTAGCTTGGCTAATGTCTCAACTTCATTGTTAGACATCATATTATTTGCCTCAATGGTGTAAATTTCGCCGTCCGTAATGGTGACATTCTCTTGACTTTTGGACAATTTCTCTTGATATTGGTTAATAAGCGTTGTGACCTTTTTCTTGGAAGACAAGACTTTTAAGTCTTTCTCCACATCTGCTAGAGTTGCTTGAAGTTTCTCCATGGATACATCCAACTTTTCATGCTCCAGCTTTGCACTATCGAGATGGTTGCACATCAGAGAGGGCCTTTTCATGTGATTTTTTAGTCCTCTTTGATGATCTTAAAGTATCATACTCTGTGTACGACTTGAAGAAATTCTCTACATGATCCTCCAAAGAAGAGGCACCAAGGGAGGTTCATCATCAAAGGTGAAACTACAAAAGAATAGGCACCAAGTGTGGTTCGTCATCAAAGTTGAAACTACAAAAGAAGAGGCACCAAGAGTGGTTCGTCATCAAAGTTGAAACTACAAATGAAGAGATGTCAATGTGGTTCGTCGTCGAAGTCACAACTGCAAAAAAAATACTTCATGTGTGGTTCTTCATCAAAGCCACGACTCTAAAAGAAGATGAGTCACGCCGCAATTGTAGAAGAAGAGATACTAAGTGTGGTTCATCACTAAAGCCTCAATTGTAAAAGAAAAGCACCAAATGTGGTTCGTCATCAAAGTTGAAGCTACAAAAGTAGAGATATCAAGTGTGGTTCGTACTTCAAAGACCGCAACTACAAAAAAATAGAGAGGATGTTTCATGTTTGGTTCGTCATCAAATTCACAACTGTAAAAGAAAGTGATCCGCATATGATTCATCATCAAAGCCACAATTGTAGAAGAAGATGTGTGAAAAGTGGTTCGTCGCTAAAGTTGCAATTGTAAAAGAAGAGGCACAAAGTGTGATTCGTCATCAAAGTTGAAACTACAAATGACGATGCATGAAGTGGTTTCTCGTCAATTATGGATTACCCTCATTTTTTTATGGTATGATATTGAGGTTGTTTTTGATCCATCGTAAACCTGGTGGGAAAAAAACGATGTATCTTACGGTGTCAATTGCACGAATCTTCAAATTGGCATGATGAAAATTATGGAATATGCTCTCCCGCTCGTCATGATAAATGATCTGTCTCACGGTCAATTGAACGAAGCTTCAAATCAGTATGGTGAAAATTATGACATATACTCTCGCATTTGTCATGATGAATGATGTGTCTCACGGTGCAAATTGCACGAAGTTTCAAATCGGCATGGTGAAAATTATGACATATGCTCTAGCGCTCGTCATGATGAACGATGTGTCTCATGGTGCAAATTGCACGAAGCTTCAAATCAGCATGGTAAAAATTATGACATATGCTCTAACGCTCGTCATGATGAATGATGTGTCTCACGGTGCCAATTGCACGAAATTTCAAATCGGCATGAAAAAAATTATGTTATATGCTCTAGCGCTCGTCATGATGAAAGATGTGTCTCACAGTGTCAATTGCATGAAGCTTCAAATCTACATGATGATTGGAGAAAAATCTCAATCAATAAGAAAATCAATATGCGGCTCTTCGGCGAAGATGCAGAAAAGTCAATTGGATCGCTAGCTTTTAAAAAATGTCAATTTTGATGAATTCATAAGAACATTGACTTTGATTTTTGGATAGATTGTAGACTTAAGAGTCTATTTTCTATATAATCAAGTCACTCTCCATTCGAGCTCTCCAACACCAAGATGCAAACGTTTTGGTGAGACTCCACA
The DNA here is from genome assembly GCA_016801875.1 of Solanum sitiens. Classification (NCBI taxonomy): domain Eukaryota; kingdom Viridiplantae; phylum Streptophyta; class Magnoliopsida; order Solanales; family Solanaceae; genus Solanum; species Solanum sitiens. The sequence continues at coordinate 1,839,341 of JABWTJ010000135.1, read as the reverse complement.
ATCTGCAAAACAATAATGAAAGAATCGAAGACCAACTTCAAAAATTAATTCTCGTCAATCCATGAAGAGCTTTACCTTGATTTTTAATAGAGAAAATGGTCAAGAGCCCCCCTAAGCTATTATCAAATTTCCAACTACACACTTACTCTTTACGGGGGTCCTATCACCCCCTGAACCTTTTAAAAGTAAAATATCTAGCTCCCTATAAACTCACGCCCAGATTTATATTAGGGAGTGGTCTACACGCGCTGCCACGTAATATTTACTCTTTTTTTGTAAAAAAAATAATTATTCTTTTATATTTTACTTTTTTTGCTTTATATTTTCAACTTCTCCTTTTCTCTTTCCTTTCCATTCCTCCATTTCTTTTTCTTTGAAGCTTTTCTAGATTTGACGACTACCGCATCTTCAACCTTCAACGTAATTTTAAACACTAGAAAATCTCGTTCTAAAAACTCTATCACTGATATTGCTTCTTCTTCCGCTATTATAACATCTCTCAAAGATTGATATGAGAAATTCAATTGATGTTTAAAACAATTTTAATAAGTGGGTCTTCTTCATCAAAGGGTTCAAATTCGTGTTCGTATCTCTCTACAGTGTTGAGCATTGAGTCTGATTCATCCATACAACGTTTATTCAAGTTTTCATTTGACATTTTTGATGAATTTTGAGAAAATTCAAAATTCTAATTAGGGACCTAAATAAAAAAATAAAGCAGATTACGAATCCTAAATTCAAGATTTGAAGTAGAAGTGAACATTAACAACTAAATCATAGGAAATCATGATCATTTCGCAAAAAGAACAAGGATTAATGGTGTGGAAGAAGAAACAATGTGTTATTTAAAGGTGGGGAAGATGGACATTGGAGAAGAATAAAGTTTTCGTCAAATTTCTACTTCAGACGCGCCTAGAGGCGGTGACAACACCACCCATGACAGGTCAGTACTTAGGTGTGTAGAAAATAGAGCATTATAAAGTTCATGTGGGTAATTGGCACCCGTGAAGTTGGAGTGTGTAGTTGGGATTTCTCGTATAGATTGAAGGGGTTTCAGATCATTTTCTCTTTTTAATATGTTGTAGACTTTTATGTCCAGTTTCTATAGAAACAAGTCGCTCGTCATTCGAAATCTCGTACACCAAGATAAAGATGTTTTGGTGGGACTACATAGAGCTATAAAAAAAAGACATCTCTGATAGCAAACTTCAAAAATCAATTAACGCTAATTCTGAAGCGTTTTGGTTTTGAATTTTTGATATGTCTTAGCCCTCTGAGTCTAATTTCTGGAAAATCAAACGGATTATGATTTCAATGTTCCAATAAGTTATGAACTTTCTACCACATGCGTGTTGTGCTGGAAAAAAAGTGACAAAAATTGAGTTATGTATGCCTCAAATTGACAATCAATCATTATAAGAGCATGTATATTTATAGAAATCAAAAGTACATAAATTTTGTTCCTACAAATTATGAAAATTATGGTAAATTTTCATAGAAATGAAATTATGGAAATTTTCCATAGGAATTAAATTATGAAAATCCCATAGAAACCAAATTATGGTAAGTTTTCATAAGAATTAAATTATGAAAATTTTCCATGGGAATCAAATTATGGAAATTCCATAGAAACCAAATTATGGTAAGTTGTCATAAGAATTAAATTATGGAAATTTTCCATGGGAATCAAATTATGGAAATTCCATAGAAACCAAATTATGGTAAGTTTTCATAAAAATTAAATTATGGAAATTTTCCATGGAATCAAATTATGGAAATTTCATAGTAAGTTTTCATAAGAATTAAATTATGGAAATTTTCCATGGGAATCAAATTATGGAAATTCCAGGAAACCAAATTATGGTAAACTTTTCTTGGAAACTACATAAAAAAATATTCCCTAAGGAGAATAGACTCGCGTCGTGAGAATTTGAATTCCTTGTGTTCTATTCAAGTGAAAGCCTAAAATTTGTGTCGAAACCACAAGGTCTCTATCACCAAGTCAATCTTGTGGACGTAATCCTTGATCATTGAATTGGCGGTCATTTCGTAGTTGATGACCCAAATGAAATTACCGCACTATGAAGAAGTGTCATGTGATAAGTCTTCAAGATCTTGAAACACTTCAAGTTGAAAATCAGTTGATAAACAACCAAAAGTCAAATGACCTCTTACAAATTAGAAAATAGTGTCATGAAGACTCTGGTAAAGGTTGACCTCAACATATCAGTATGGGCATTTCTAATGAAGACTTCAAATTTCGTCGTCAAAATTCGGCAAGACTACACGCAGAGAAGTCTAAAAAACACATTTATGACTACTTCAAATCTAGTCGCCAAACTTCGGTAAGTATCTACGTCGACAAGTATCGAAGTAAGAGGCATTTGTAGACACATGAATTGTATTGGATAAAATTCATACAAAATTTGAATTAAATCCATGTTCATTTGGGCTAAATAATTAATTTGGGCTTCACAGATAAATAAGTCCATCTCATTAAATTCAAATTCAAGGTTCATTTCTCCTTGAAGCCCAAACTCATTCCACATGTCGCAATGACTAGGCATCCAAGACCAACAAGGTGACGCCACGTGTCCAAATGAGGTGGTAGTCCCAGTAAAATGCAAGAACTAATCAAAATGTGCCAAGTGTCAAAATGACATCTTTTGGACAATCACAAGCAACCTTGTCCATTTCCCACAATTATAAATAAGGGATAGACATGACACTCAAAGGGATCCTGAAAACTCTTCAACAAGCATTCAGCAAATTGGAGAAAGCTATAACATCGACATCAATAGCTCTTCGAATGAGTGATCAACGGAGTTCTTCCCGAAGATCGACTTACAACGACGAAGCGCTTTCCGACATCCTGGAGATCGACAACATCTCAAGGAGGTCTACATCATCCAACAATTTGGGAAATACATTACTGAAGGCCCTCGAATCGCAGAGAAACTTAGGAGAGAGAATCAAAAGAACAACAGAATTATACTCATTACGATTCATTAATAAAATCATATTTTTTTCTTTTATTTATTTTGCTTACAGTCGATTTTCAGCGCTTACGAATATTTGTTGCGAACAGTAGTAATCTCTTAACCTATAGGTAATGAATGTAGTGAATGTCTAAAACTCCATGAGGATTTATGCTTAGCACCAAGAAGATTTGACAAAGGGGTGGATACTCTTCGTGAGTAGAGATGTAGTATCCAAATGTACCTCTTGAGATGAGTACTCTTCGTGAGTTGAGATGTAGTACTTAGAAGAAATCTCATTATCCCTTAACCATGCACCCACATAGGACTAGCTATTGGTTTTCCATGTAGATGCTAAAAGAATGACCCTAGCTTAGGCAAGTGGGGATCCCTCATCTGGTATGGGTTGATACCGGATTTCATGTGAAGCTCTCATGGTCTATGTCGCTTAAAGCTAGCCCTCACAAATGAATGTAATGAAATAGGTCTTCCTAAGGGTGTACTACTTAGGATAGGTGGTGCAATGGGACGTCATCCATGCATTGCACAAGTAGATATTTGGAGGGAGTCTTTGTGTGTTAGGTAAATGAATGAATGGGTTACTATATTATGCTAACGAAGTAAGTTGACTTTATGACTAATGTTAATGAAACATGTTGATCTTATGTCTAATGATGTTGAAGGTTATGTAAATGATTGAATGTGATGTGTCTAGTCTAGGGTGATTCCGAAGGAGCACTAAGTGGGAGTAATGGTATGAAATACTACTTTCACATTGCACTGGTGTAACTTGGAGTTGTCTTAGAGGATGGTCTTTATATGAAGTTTTTAAATGCATGAATGTTTTTTCTAGTAATGAATGTCGACTTGTTGAGTTGTGATGAAAAGGAAGTATCCTTATCTTTGGTAGTATTAAGAATCACTTAGGTGTGTATTAAAGATGTTGTATGGGCGTTCTCTTCATGTCTTACGTAAGTGGATCTTAGGATAACTTTGGATAGAGGGTCTAGATGACTAATGGGTTACTCAATCAAAATGGCTATGTGTTGAGGATTATGGAAGTATTACCTTGTATGTTAATGATGACTTGTATGATGTCTGTACACTTGATTCATGAGGTTTTATCAAAATAGCATGAAAAGCATATTTCAACTAAAATGTCCTCTTTAAAGCATATTTTTTAATATTGTCATACTTGGTGCATTAATTGTACTAACTCCATATTCTTCTCTATTTCTACAAGTATATGTGGAAGGAAGCGAAGGTATCTTAGAGTTGAAGCTTGGGAGCTAGATTTTTCTCTGAAGTCTCTTGGTACATCCTCATATGTTCGAGGACATGGATATTATGTTTAGTTTTCTTTCTATCAAAGACTTGTAGTATACCATGAGTTTCTTTTCTATGTAAGGGTTGTGACCCTGTGATAATAAGATGTGTCTAAGATGACTTCTGATGATGAGACTTAGTTTCTTACGTTTTATGAAAGAGATTCTTATTTACTATATTGTGAATAGTTTTAATTCCAGCTACTTTTCATACCTATGTGATGAAAGAAAGCTAAGAGGCGTGTACAAGACCTACGAGAGGTCAAGTACGCCGTGTGACTCCTAGGGGCTACTCTTGGGTCGTTACAATTTCCTGAGCATTAACACATGGAACATCAGATTTATTGATCATGTCAGTCATGCCTTTATACTCTCACTAAGCTATATTGGGTCCTCTCGATGAGACGTATACATCAGCTTCCACGCTTTATCTCACGTTTTTCTATGTCGGTTATTAGTAACTCCCACAGTCAATCTTTAGTGCAGTTGAACGGGTTGCAGTTATATTTTAATAGTTAGTCTCAGCATGTCATGTACTTGGTCATTGCATTCAGTTAAGTTGATTTCAGTATTTCTATCATGTTCATATTATATCATTGCTCAATATGTCATGTTTAGCTTTTATCGTATACTGAATGCTCAGTACATTTCAAATACTAACGCATACTCTTCACTACATCCTTTCATGATGTAGGTTCAGATACTCAACATCCAGATCAAGCATAGATCGGTTCCACATTTCCACTTCAGCAACATTAGTGGTGAGTTCTCATTCTTCAAGGACAATAGACATGTTTTCTAGATTCATTCATTCATTTACAATTTAAGTTTTGCTAGTTAACCGGGAAAATGTCCTAACAACTTCAGTCAATTAGAGGATTTTTCAGACACGATTTATATTCATATTTAGAATTGAGTGATTCTTCAGTATCATTAAACTCTTATTAAGTATCTTTATATTAAAACAAATTTTTGGGTGTTCCCCACTATTAGTTATATCATGATTTAGCTTCGGCCTTAGTTTATCTTTCATAAATATATTCAATTCTGGTTATGATATGTTAGCTAAGGGTTATCTTGAGATCACTCGTCAATCTAGGTCTCGCGTTTACGTCAAGGGGGTAATATCGGGACGTGCATATACAAGATATAAGATGAAATTGTATAGATAAATAAATAATTATTGGCAGGGTTGGGAAGCGCTTCTTCCAATAGTGCACACTAATAAAATATTTATCATGGAGTTCATAATAAATCAAAGATGGTGGGACATAAATATTTTTATTTAAGCTCATAAACATAATACATACAAGAAAAAGTTAACTTAAGCCAGATATAAGTCAAAATAGCGACTGTGACTCGAGGGGTGCCTGATACCTACTCATTGGTCAATCAAATTCCTTGCGCATATTTCTAGTTTGCAAACCAATAAAAAAAAATAGGGTCATTTCCTTTTGATCAGGGATCGAAATTAGGTTACTTGGAATATCAAAACAATTCCAAGTGGTGATAATCCATTTTCAAAATAGTTACTTTAATTGAAAAAACCTTTTTCCAACACATTGTTTGGGAAAAATAATGTTGTGACAGATGATGGGGATAAGTAGAATTCGAGCTTGTAAATATTCACTTTTATGACTTTATTTTAATTTATTTATTTAAATTTTTTTGATATTTTATTTATTGACCCAATGAGTTATTTACTCGTTTATTTACTTCTTGGATACTATATGAACTGTCATATAAGTTGTCTTAGAATCGCGCACTAATCTACCACTAGCTTTCGCTCTAACATATTTCTAACTGCCTTTGGTTGCACAATATGGTAAAGAACAGGATACAACACAATTGTGTATGAAACTTAAAAAAAGTTGCAGTCCTATAATTTTACTTCTTGTAAATTTCATAAGTTACAAACTTAAGTAAACTCCATAAACTTGAATGATGTGGCTTAATCTACTTGTTTATAAAGAAAGTTGTATAATGCACTTCAGATGGTAAAGTTAGTTTACTATTATTATCTGCCTAATCATGTTTCTAGCCGTTCAATTAGATATATATAATATTTATTTATCAAAATTATCTATATATTATTATTATTATTATTATTATTATTATTATTATTATTATTATTATTATTATTATTATATATCTAATAGGATTGGTGAAAGCGCTTACGTGTCAGCGTCACAATTAATCTCTAATTTTTACTTTTAAAATATCAGTTAATCAATAAATTAATTATTAATTGGAAAAAACAAAAAATAAAATGAAATTCAAAATTGTTTTTTCTTAAAAGTAACAGAATATAGAGAAAAAAAACATAATTATGAATTATGATAATTAATTTATAACTGAAAATAAAATTGTCAACATTAACTGATTCAAATTTATAACTTTTTACTTTTATTTTTTTTAAATTAAAAGTAAACAGTAAGTTACAAGATCATGTTATTCCTAAAAAGAATGCACCTAAATTATAGGAACACAGCTGAAATAACTATATAAAATAGTTTATAAATTTTATTTATAGCTTAAAATCTAATCCAAAAGTAATAATACATTAATACATATATATATCTATAGTATGAAAGTAAGTTACGTGGGAATTTAAACACACATAATTAATTTAAAGTTTTTGTATTTTTCTCTAACAATTGTGTCAAGGTAAAAAAAAGTATAGTTACAAAAATAACTACCGTATAAATTAAACAGTTATACTTAACACAGTAAAAAAAACAGTTACATAATTAAGAAACCTCTTATATATACTACTGTATTTTATTTTATTTTTGAAGTACACTAATTACACACCTTTCTCTCAACTTTCTTTTGAATCTCTATTTATTTTTCTCTTCTTTAATTTACCTCTTCTATATATTCATTGTTTTTTCATTTTTATTTTAAATCACTAGATTTAATTGCAAATCTCCGTATTATTTTTAGTGTTTCTGTAGTCAAATACAAATATTGAGATTGTATCCTTCGATTATAAAATCAACACCAAAGGTATGTATTTATAATTATTCATTTTAGAATTTAATAAGTTTGTTCACTATATTCATGTCTTTTTTTCTAAATAATAATAATAATTCAATCTGAGCACTAGATAATTTAGTAATGATCACAAATTTAGTAATATAGAAATAAACATATATCATTTAATTTGTTTTTAAAATATTAAGAAATAATCTCAATTTTTATTTGAAGTTATCTAAGATTCTATATTATCTTAGTAGAGATTAAAAGATAAATTAAGAGATGAAATATAACTATTGTAATATGTTTTGGATATAAATATCACAGATGTAAAGTCATTTTTATGAAAATAAGAAGTAATTAATAAATATACACTCAAATTATTAAATGTTTGATTTTCTGTTGGTTACGAGTCATTTCATATTTTTACAACAAAACTAAAAGAAAAGAAAAAAAAATAAACGACAAATTTAACTATTTGATTAGAAAAAATTCAAATGCTATGATACGAAATAATTAAAGAAAAAAATAGGAAAAAGAATATATTATTTAATTGCTAATCTCCATATGATTTTTAGTGTTTGTGTAGTCAAATACAAAAAATTGAGATTGGATCTTTTAATTAAAAAAGGCAACTTTCACATATAGCAAATAAAAAATTTATATTTGTATGCTATAGCAAAGTTTGCATAATTGCGCTCCATAGCAAACATAGAAACAGTATAATTCGCTATACATATACAGTTGAAGCGAATTGTATAAAACGAAGTGTATAAAACGAGAAAGAGAAAGACACTTGGGCAGAGACTTGTATAAAGAATTGTATGATTATAAGTGTATAGAACGATTATATACAATTTGAATTTGTATAAAATGAGAAAGAGAGAAAGACAAAAGAGACTTGGCAGGGAATATACAATTGAATCCAATTGTATAAAACGAGAAAGAGAGAAACTAGATACAATTTGAAATTTGTATAAAACGAGAAAGAGAGAAAGGCAAAAGAAATCGGGCAGGGAAGTATTTTTATTGTATAATTATAAGTGTATAGGACGAAAATATATGTACTTGCATGTGTATATACAATTTTTCTCATGCTTTATACAAACAGAAACGCAATTTATACATTTTGTTTCTGTTTGTATAAGTGAGAAAGGCGAGGGTGGCGAGCGAGATTTGGGAGAGCGGCGAGCGAGATCTGGAAGAGGGGAGAGAGGGGAACAAAAATATATGTATTTATACAATTTCTTCTGCTTTATACAATTCGAAACAATTTTTATACACTTGTGTTTGTATAAAAAGTGAGAAAGCGAGGGAGAGATTGGAGGAGAGTGGCGAGCGAGATATTGGGAGAGAGGCGCCTGTCAATTTTTTGCAAACGTTTGCTATGGAGCACAATTAAATTAAAACATAGCTACTCTATTTATTTTAGATTATTAGTTTGCTATTATATACAATTATCCCATTTAAAAATCAACACGTATTTATTTCTTTTTTTCTAAAAATAATAATTTAATCTTGCACAGTTGCACCACCGGATAAATTAGTAATGAACACAAATTGAGTAATATAGAAACAAGCATATAAAATTTAATTTGTTTTAAAAATATTATAAAATAATCTCAATTTTTCTTTGAAGTTATCAAAATTTTTATGTTATCTTAATATAGATTAAACGGTAAATTAGGATATGAAACATAATTAATGTCATATGTTTTGGATAGAAATATTAGTGTAAACTCATTTTTTTTATGAAAATAAGAAGCAATTACTATATATACACTCAAAATTATTAAATATTTGATTTTCTTTTGATTACAAGTCATTTGATAGTTTTAGAACAAAAATAAAAGAAAAGGAAAAAGTTAATAAACAACAAAACTAACTATTTGATTAGAAAAATTCAAATGCCATGATACAAAATAATTAACGAAAAAATAGGAAAAACAAAATATAGGAAAAGAAAATATTAAATAGAGATAGTTAAAAATATATAGGTAAAATTATTACTGATTTATATTATTAACCAGTAATAATTAATTTAAATTAATGTGACGTAACCATTTTACAAATTTTAGTATTTATATAAATATAAAAATTTAAAATTAAATATTTGAATGATCTGTTTCAAAAAAATTAAGTTCCTTATTTAAATAAAAGCAGTAATATGAATAGGCAGTTTCACTCAAATACAAACCCTAAACCCTGATTAATTATAAATTAATAAATTAAAGAATTTTGAATTTTAATATTTATATAAAAAATAAATAATAAATATTTGAATGATTTTGTTTAAATTAAAAATTATAGGCAGTTTTAAAACTTTCCATTATATGATCACTTTGACACAAACTCTAAAATCTGATTAAGTAAAAATAGTAGATTAACCAATCATATTACACTAATTGTATTGTATTTCTTTTAACATAAAGAAAAATTCACCAATTTTAAAATTTAGAAAATAATTAAAATTATTTTATATATCTATCTTAAATTAACAAAAAAGAAATAAAAAAACAGTAACCAACTAAAAAAATTAAAAAAGAATATTACAAAATTTTGCAAAAAAAAAAAAAAAAAAAGGCACATGTAAAATAATTAAAATTATTTTATATATCTAACTTAAATTAACAAAAAAGAAATAAAAAAACAGTAACCAACTAAAAAATTAAAAATGAATATTACAAAATTTTGCAAAAAAAAAAAGAAGGAACATGTAATTGAAGTTAATTATTTTGAAATAGTGGGGTCAGTTTTAAAAATCAGTGAATATAAAATTAAATTATTTAAATTTAATATTTTTTTAAAGACAAATATTAAATATTTGAATAACCAATTTTAAAACTAAAATTTAAATTTTTTTAATGCTTTATTTAATTAAATTGGAATATAAATAGATAGTTTTAGAACTCCCTATTAAATTTCCACTAAAAAATTACAATAAAATATTTTTTTAAAAAAAATAATATGAAAGTTCACAGTAAAAAAGATTTAAAAAATAGACTAAGAATTAAAATAAAATGAATTGCCATTTTAAATTTGAAACTAAAATTTTAAAATTAATTTTATTAAATACTCTAAATTATGTTTTATAACATTTTACAAATTTTAATATTTATATAAAGATAGAATTTGAATTTAAATATTTGAAATGTGTTTTTAACTGAAAAAAATAAAAATCCCTGTCTAAATAATTATGAGAATATAAGTAGGAAGGTAGTTTTAAAACTTCCACATTACATTCCTATTCATATTTACATGAATTGTATTTCTTTTAACATAATAAAAATAACAGAAATTCAACAATTTTAAAATTTAAAAAATAATTTAAATTTCTTTTATATCTGTATTCTTATATTAACAAAAAAGAAATAAAAGAGTAATCAACTAAAAAATCCTTTTTAAAATAAATATTACATTGTATTTTGCAAAAAATAAAAAAAGATCAATGTACTTGCAGTTTATTATTTTAAAATAGTGAGACCCGATTTATAAAACAGTAATTATAATTAATTCAAATTCGTAATTTTTTAAAGACAAATATTAAATATTTACAAATTTTATTTTCGATTTTAAAATGGTAATTTATTAGAGATTTTTTGTAAATATTTTTAAAATATTAAAAAATCATTTTATTGAATAATTAATTTAAATTAATGTTATTGAACCATTTTACAAATTTTAAATATTTGAATGATCTGTTTTATATTTAAATTTTTTTTAAAAAAATCTTTACTTAATTAAAAACAAGAATATAAATAGACAGTTTTAAAATTTCTCATTAAATTTCCACTCAAACACAAACTCTAAAACTTGATTAACTAAAAATTAATGAATTAAACAAATTATATTTTACATGGATAGTATTTCTTTTAAATAGTAAAATATTATATCATTTAAAAAATATATCGAAGTTGTACTCAAATTATATTCTTTTTTAAATAACACTTTTTAAAGTTTCAAAATAAAATTATAAATTTAGGACGTGGGTTGAGGGGATGGGGATAAGTTTATTATTAGAGGATTATGTTGATTTGATAATTTTAACTTAAATCACTGAACCGTTTTCATTTTTCTCAAATTCAACAGCTTGGTCTTCAAAAAATTCACCCGCATTGAGGGAACTAATTTTTTTCTCTAGGATTTTTATGTTTTCTATCAAATAAGCAATACAATATTTTTAAGTTTTTTAGAAAGTTTTACACAATGATTTGATAGTGATGATCTATTTTTTGTCAATTTTAATAGATTCATATGTTGGGAAAACGCGGACAAGCACAAAAATATATATGATAAAAGTAATGGGAATAAAATGGGAAATAACGACACCAAGAATTTTACGTGGAAACCCTCTGAATAAGGGAAAAAAACACGGGCCAAGATGAGCAACTGATATTACTATAGTAAGGAATTTTACACTGTGTAGTCACGAATACAATACTCAAAGTGACTACTACACACTCAAAAGGACAACACTCTTTTGGTTTCCGTCTTACTAAAATATCGCTCACACTCTATTTTTCTTCACAGACTATTTTTCTTGTATAGTCTATGGAATACCTCACTTTGCTCTCAAAATGGTTTTTCTCTCTAATTTGGTGTGTCTAAAAATGAGCTAATGAGCTCCTTTTATAGAAGAAATTTGCAACTCATTTCCAACAACCACAACATGTCAAAGTTGTGCCACCTAATTGTTGTATTTTTCAACATTTGCTGCCACTGCAATTTACCAACCATTGACAATTGCATGCAGCAATTGTTGAAGTAAATAATGGCATAATAGGGATGGACCCCACAAATCTCCCCCTCCAGTCCCATTTACTGGAAGAAGGTATCTTCATCTTCTTTAGAGAGAGCTCATACCCACAAGTTCTTTGCATAACTCGAACTTGTCTTTTGGTATCGTCTTGGTCAGCATATCTGCAGGATTTTCACTTGTGTGAATCTTTTTGACGTGAAATGATTCACTCTCAACTTCCTCACGAATCCAATGATATCTGACGTCGATATGTTTTGTTCTTGCATGGTACATGGAGTTTTTGCTCAAGTCTATTGCACTCTGGCTGTCACAATAGACAATATACTCCAGCTGATTCAAACCAAGCTCTTGAAGAAATCGCTTTAGCCATATCATCTCCTTGCCGGCTTCAGTAGCCGCAATATACTCAGCTTCAGTTGTAGATAGTGCAACACACTTCTACAACTTTGACTGCCATGATATAGCTCCCCCTGAAAAAGTAAACAAATATCCAGTAGTGGATTTTCTGTTATCAAGGTCACCTGCCATATCAGAATCTGTATAGCCTTTCAAGATTGGATTTGATGCTCCAAAACACAAACATTCATCTGAGCTTCCTCTAAGATACCTGAGTATCTACTTCACAGCCTCCCAATGCTCTTTTCCTGAATTTTTGAGAAATCTGCTGACAACACCAACTGCGTGAGCAATATCAGGTCTAGTGCACACCATTGCATACATTAGACTTCCGACGACGGAGGAATATTGAACTTTGGCCATGTTCTCTTTTTCCTCCTTAGCTGTAGGACACATCTTCTTGCTCAACTTCATATGACCAGCAAGAGGTATACTAACAGGCTTAGCATTCTTCATATTGAAGCGCTCCAGTACACGTTTAATGTACTTCTTCTGGGATAAATAAATCTTTCTTTTATCTCTAAGACGAGTAATTCTCATGCCCAAAATTTGCTTGGCATGACCCAAGTCTTTCATAGAAAAAGACTTACACAACTCTTTCTTCAGCTCGTTAATCTTGAAAGTATTCTTGCCCACAATCAACATATCATCCACATACAACAAAAGAATGATAAAATCCTTGTCAGAAATTTTTGTACAAATACACAATGATCTGAAGAAGTCTTCTTATAGCCTTGCTCCCCCATAACAGATTCAAACTTCTTGTACCACTGTCTAGGAGCTTGTTTTAGGCCATAAAGACTCTTTTTGAGTTTGCACACAAAATTTTCTTTACCTTCTACTTTGAAGCCCTCAGGTTGTTCCATATAAATTTCTTCTTCAAGGTCACCGTGAAGGAAAGCCGTCTTCACATCCATCTGCTCAATTAAGACTAGCAGTCAAACCTAGAACTGTGCGAATCGAGGACATTTTCACAACAGGAGAAAATATTTCGTCAAAGTCAATACCTTTTTTTTGACCGAATCCCTTAACAACCAATCTAGCTTTGTACCTGGGCTTCAAGTTGTGTTCTTCAACTTTAACTTTGAACACCCACTTGTTCTTCAAAGCTCTCATGCCCTTGGGCAATTTTACCAACTCATAAGTGTGGTTCTCATGCAAAGACTTCATCTCGTCTTGCATGGCTTCAATCCATTGATCCTTGTGCTCATCTTCAATGGCCTCCTCATAACATTCAGGTTCTCCCCCGTCAGTAAGTAACACATACTCATTGGGTGAATAACGGGATGAAGAAAACCACTGTCATGTGGACCTCCGAAGCGGAATATTTGATTCGTCCACAACTTCATGAGCAACAGGATCATCAATAACAATATCATTGTTATTATCAACATCAACATGTTGATTCGATACATGATTTTGGACATCACCACGATTATCAAACCCAACAACATCATGCACACTTGTGTGAGGAACGTCATCATGATGAACTATACCATCAAAACTTGAAGATTCTACCGTTTCCGCTTTGTCAATATCTTCAATTGTTTGATTCTCCATGAAAATAATATCACGGCTTCTCACAAGTTTCTTTTTAATTGGATCATATAGCCTGTAACCAAATTCATCTAGGCCATATCCAATGAAGATGCATTGCTTTGTCTTGGCATCTAACTTTGACCTCTCATCTTTCGGCACATGTACAAAAGCTTTGCAACCAAATACTCTCAAATGGTCATAGGAAACATCCTTTCCATACCAAACACTATTTGGTACATCACTTTGCAAAGCAACAGCAGGAGATAGATTAACATGTGTAGCGGTCAATAAAGCCTCACCCCAAAATGAGTTCGGCAACTTTGCTTCAGAAAGCAAATATCTAACTCTTTCCATCAAGGTCATATTCATCCTCTCAGCCAAACCATTAAGCTGAGGAGTCTTGGGAGGAGTCTTCTCGTGTCTAATACCTTGATGCTTGCAGTATTCGTCAAATGGTCCACAATATTCACCACCATTATCAGTACGAATGCATTTCAGTTTCTTTCCAGTTTCTCTTTCAACTGAAGCCTGAAACTGCTTGAAGACACCTAACACTTGGTCTTTAGTATTCAAGACATAGACCCAAAGTTTTCTCGAGCAATCATCAATGAAAGTGACAAAGTAGAGTGCACCACCTAATGTCTTTGTCTTCATTGGACCACATAAATCAGAGTGCACCAACTCAAGCAACTCTGTCTTTCTCGAAGGGGGGTAGGATTTAAAGGAAACTCTATTTTGTTTACCAGCCAAGCAGTGCTCACACTTTTCTAATTTAGCACTTTGGAAATTTGACAATAATTTCTTCTTGGCTAGAACATTAAGTCCTTTCTCGCTGATGTGGCTAAGCCTCTTGTGCCATAATGTTGAAGAGCTATCGCTCTCAACCGTATTCACTATATCAACACAAGCAGAGGTCGTAGTCCAATATAGACCACGACGTTTGTTACCACGAGCCACAACCAAGGAACCCTTGATGAGCTTCCATTTTCCATCACCGTTGGTACTAACATATCCTTCATCATCTAAAACACCAACAGAAATTAGGTGCAGACGAACATTAGGAGCATGTTTCACATTGTTCAAAACTAGTTTAGTTCCAACACTAGTTTTCAAACAAATTATACCAATACCAACCACCCTAGAAACAGTCTCATTACCCATACTCAAAGTTTCAAAATCACCAGGAGTATAGGAAGAGAAAAAATCCTTTCTTGATGTCACATGAGATGCGGCACCAGTGTCCACAACCCAGCTTGACTCATCACAAGCAATATTTATCATGTCTGCATCAAGAACGGTAACAAGATCTTCGGTGGTGATGGTGGCTAGGCAATTTTCATTACCATCTTCTTTAGTTTCCTCTTTGTTTTTGTTCTCCCTCTTCAACTTCCTGCAGAACTTCTTCGTGTGCCCTTTCATACCACAATGATAGCACTCAATATCCTTAAGTCTGCCTATGGATTTGCTCCTATTTTGTTCTCTATTCTGAGAACCACGAGTTTTATTTCTTCCCCTGGGGCCAGTTATCAGGACATCCGACGAAGAGGAACCTTGAGTTTTTATTCTCATCTCTTCGTTCAAGACACTACTCTTGGCGGAATCCATAGAAATCACACCATCCGGAGCAGAATTTGACAATGACGTTCTAAATGTTTCCCAAGAGTCTGATAGGGAACCAAGTAGAAGCAAGCCTTGAATTTCTTCATCAAATTTGATGCCCATAGTAGATAATTGGTTCATGATCCCCTGAAAATTATTCAGATGGTCTGTCATCGGAGAACCATCATGATACTTCAAACTCAACATCTGCTTTATTAAGAACATTTTGTTGTTGCCAATCTTCCGAGCATACAAACATTCAAGATGCTCCCATAGGGTTCGAGCATGTGTTTTCCCAGAAATATGGTTCAACACATTATCGTTGACCCATTGCCTAATGAATTCACAAACCTGTCTGTGCAACAGATTCCACTCTTCATCTGTTTTATTATCAGGCTTTACAGTGGTAAATACTGATTTGTAAAAATTCTTAACATAAAGCAGATCTTCCATTTTCCCCTTCCAAATGGAATAATTAACACCATTCAAAGTAACCATTCTACTTGTGTTGGCTTCCATTGTTTTCCCCAAAAATATAGTTATCGCAAATCAAAATAAATCCTTTTTGATGTGGAAGTTCAGACTGTGCTGCAACCACAGAGCATAGGGGTGGGCATTCGGTATTTTGGTTCGATTTCGGGTTTTTTTTCGGTTTTTTCAGTTTTCAGTTCTTGTAAATTGTGTACCGAATACCGAACCGAAATATTTCGTTCGGTTCGGTTTTTTTTATTTTGGTTCGGTTTTTTTATTTCGGTTTTTTAAATACATCCACCAAATTTACGTACCCTTTGTCAGTCCTCCAAAGAACAAAGAAGAAAATTAGAAAAACAAACCTGACTGGACTGGCCGCCGGACGCCGATCGCCGGTTGAAGACTTGATGTCGCTGCAGGCGGCTGCTGCTGCTGGCGGCTGCTGCTGCTGCTGCTGGCCGGTTGCTGGTGCTGCCTGAAAGAGGAAGAGGAAGAAGAGGAAGAATCGAAGAAGAGGAAGAGCTGCGCAAGAGGAAGAGGAGGCTGCACAAGAGGAAGATGAATATTAAAAATTAAATTAGGAATAGGGACTTACATAGGGTTTCACATACTTTTTTTTTAAAAAAAATATTATTTAACATTAATAATTATTAATTAATATAATATAAATATAATATAAATTATAGTATAATATTTCGATTTAAACCAAAATACTGAAAACCAAAATAATACGTACCGAAAACCAAATCGAAATATCGAAAAATACAAAAAAGTAAACCGAAAACCGAAATACCGAAACCAAAATTCTGAAAAAATTCAGTTCGGTTCGGTGTTTCGGTTTTCCGGTGTTTATGCCCACCCCTAACAGAGCATACTCAGATAAAACCTTGGCTCTGATACCAGTTTGTTGGGAAAACGCGGACAAGCACAAAAATATATATGGTAAAAGTAATGGAAATAAAATGGGAAAATAACTACACCAATAATTTTACGTAGAAACCCTTCTGAATAAGGGAAAAAACCACGGGCCAAGAGGAGCAACTGATATTACTACAGTAAGGAATTTTACACTGTGTAGTCACGAATACAATACTCAAAGTGACTACTACACACTCAAAAGGAACAACACTCTTTTGGTTTCCGTCTTACTAAAATATCGCTCACACTCTATTTTTCTTCACAGACTATTTTTCTTGTATAGTCTATGGAATACCTCACTTTGCTCTCAAAATGGTTTTTCTCTCTAATTTGGTGTGTCTAAAAATGAGTTAATGAGCTCCTTTTATAGAAGAAATTTGCAACTCATTTCCAACAACCACAACATGTCAAAGTTGTGCCACCTAATTGTTGTATTTTTCAACATTTGCTGCCACTGCAATTTGCCAACCATTGACAATTGCATGCAGCAATTGTTGAAGTTAATAATGGCATAATGTGGATGGACCTCACATCATATCTATTGAAGGTTAATGACGATTTAATGACGAAAAATTTATGTAGAAACAATAGAGGTGTTTGGTCTAACGATACTTCTATCGTTTGTGTCCGTGATGAATCAGTTCCTTACTCTTCTTTGTTTGCGTATATTTTTAGATGAACGTAGAGACAGAAAAAAGGTAGCCAAAGAAATTAATGATCTATCTTTTTTCTTTTTAGTATTTAGATTAAGTACAAAATGAAAGAAATGAAATAATGAACGTATAGGTAGCAGAAAGGAATTTAATTTTATTATTATTATTTTTTGGATAAAGTACGTGATATTTTTTATCAATGTAAAATAATCAAAAAAATTTATAAAATGTAATATTTTAATATTATAAAAATTAAATTGTGTAATAATAATGTAAATTAATTTACTCGAATAAATAAGTTAGATATTTGTATTATTTTTAAAATATACATTACTAAATGCATTTTATTAATTATTTCAATCTAAAATATAATCATATTTTAAAATATTCGCGCAACGCGCGAGTACATATACTAGTTATTTTAAAGAAAAAGATCTAAGAAATGCGCAAAACTACTTAAAATTATGAAAGTAATAAATCATTTGCATGCAAATTTAGGAAATTGCTTATTTCTAAGGCATAAGGAAAAATCAATTACACATATAATTTCTCAGGTGTTGAATCTTTTTATATTTTTTAATATCATGTTCCCAACTAACATTTAAATGTCATTATTTATCTTCAACACTTCAAAATTTTATGCAAACATTATTTTGTTACTTATCATCATGAACAGATTTTTTTTTGATAAACTTTTTCCTTCAATATATTAAACACTCATTGACTAGATAATCTTCAAAATCATTATTTTTTAAAATAAATAAATAAATTGGCCTTCTTCAATTCAATTCTATTTAACAACTTAGAACGCGAGTTTCAATTCCAAACAAAATAAAATATGTTTATGACAATAATAAAGTGAAAATTTCTTACAAACAAAGAATTATAACTATCGGTATATGGTACATCAAGAAAATTAAATCTTTGGGAATAAAAAAATAATAATCACATATCACATCAATTTCACTTTGAATTCAATAACATACAAAATCTCAACCTATTTCATGTTATAACGCCAAAGTTAAATAACTTTATAACATTGAGGTCATGTCTTACTTAATTATGAAATCAAATAATATTTTATATTTTATATTTTGATAATGTAATATAATATAATATAATATAATATAGTATAATATAATTTAATATATAACTTTTTTTGTTTTTTTACCAACCAAAATTAATTAGCTAATAATGAATTATAAATAATAAATACTAGCGTATTTTTTAAATTAAAAATAAAAGAAACCTATATTAAAATTTCTTTTCTTTAAAACAAAACATACATTAATAATGCAACTCTTATTTTTAGTTGTAAATTATTTTTTAAAAAAAATTAATAAAACGCAATAAAAATAAAATATCTAATTTACATCTAAAAGAAATATTTTTAAAGAATAAAAAATTGAGTAAAGCTTTAAATTTGGTCAAAAAATAGATGTTCACAACAGTATGCTATTATTATATAATAATTATATTTTTAGTTATAGATAAAGAGATATTGGAAGCCATTTACCTAAAAACAGTGATGGATAAAAAGAAATATAGTAAAACTAAAAATGTAGGAAATTCCTCCGATTTAGAAAAAAAGAACAAACTTCGTTTTGTAAACAAACACAAGAAACTCATCCATTACAAACTATAAAAAGGATATACAAGAAGTACTAATATTTAACTTTTTCATTTTTTTTTTCCTTTTTATCCTTGGACACTTTCCAATTTAAATGAATTCTTCAATTTTTTATTTGGAGAATTTTTGCAATTTTTGATTTTACATTCTTATTCTACTATATTATATATTATATTTTATTTACTATATTAGAAGAGTGGGATATAATATGAGGTATCAACCTGTGTGCTTGTAGTCTTTTTTTTATTAGCTGAGGGTATATTGGTGAATTCCGACCGCTGCCCTACCTTCTGTCTGCTTTCCACATAGGAGGAAAGGCTCAAAATAGGCCCTCAACTTTGGGTTAAGGCTCAAAGTGATTCTTAAGTTTTCATATGGAGCACTAATAGTCTCTCGTGTTTGCAATATTGGTGCACTTTTGATTTTCCCGTAAAATCTTGCCTATTTTTTAGTATTAATTTTTCCAAAATTTTATATAAGGAATGTCCAATCATCTTTTTATATATATAATAGAAATAATAACTCTATCTGAGAGAAGATGATAAGAAAAACACCTTGTTCTGTTCACTAGAAATATTACTGTGGACCAATATACCAAAGTGGTGTCCACATAGTAACCTGTATTTAATGATATATTTTTTGATGTTCAAAGATTAATATCGATAGACATTCCGTTAGGCGACCACAATTTATCTATTTATATATGTAAAGGGAAGGAAAAGACACATTTTGGTTTTGATTATCTGTAATTTTTAGGGGTTTGTATGAACATATAGGAAAAGAATTATTGTTGTGCCTATTGGGCAAGCTTCGTGTGATGAGGTTTGAACTTGAAATTTCTCATGTAAATTGTTTCCTATCTTCCTCCGCAATCAAGCGGTTCTGCAAACTTACAGGCACAAGTATGTGATGAACATGTGCGTCAAGGTAGGAGCATATAGGCTCACACTTAGTGCCCTTACTACGAATGTTTCTTGTAGTTTTATCCAACTTTATTCCATTTGAATAGATTTGTAGTTCTGAGAGATAGAAAGGAAATGACCTTCAACATTAAACTCTTTATAGATATCAAAGGATTTCTTTGAACTATTTATAGCCTCCAAAAAATTGGAATTACCTATATATAACAACTCAATTAAGGTTTTCAATTGTGACATTCAATTGTAGAACTTAGGAACAAACATTTAAATTGGTATTCCTGGGGTCTAAGGTTGTTAGTGTCATTTTCCTATATATATCCACATATATTGCTCCATTACTGATGCTCTTCTCATTTAACGTATAATTCCAATGAGAAATTCCTTCCCTGATCAAGTAATATTAAGTACTACCAGGCAACTGACTTCTCCCACTTTCATCCATTTTTAATGTATTATTAATAGCTCTTTTTTATACATTTAAAAAACACTAAAAGATAGGATCATGTGGTTTTAAATTAACAAAACAAAATCTGTGCCACATGTCATAATAAGTCAGTTTTTTACTCTTTTTTTCTGAAATTTGACACTTCTTGGGCTAAATTCTAAAACCTTAAGACCCCTCAATAAATCTTTCTTCTTTTCATCCTTTCTTTAAAAAGAGTTTCAGTTTTGGGAACTTGAGGCTGAGCTGCAATTTGTGTGAAGTGAAAAATGGAGGGACTATTTTTGGTGGATCTTGAAGGCAAAACTTATAATTGCAAATTTTGCAAAACCCAATCAATCGTGAAATCAAATATGAGAGCCAACAACAAGAAGAACATCTATTATGTTATAACTTATAAAGTAAATATTAATATACAAAAAAATAGTTCTAAAAATAAAATGTAGTTGGTCTCTTCACATGTTCATATGACATCTACACAATTTAACGTGGAATACAAGTGCAAAGCATGTGAGCTTAGATGACAAGAAAAATATACAACAAATAACGTCTACGAGATAACATTAGTGAGATATAATTAATTACATGATTGGACCTCTTCAAATTGAAATAATTATATACTGTATTGCATTTAACTACTAAAATTTTTAATTGACCATCTGCAATAATATTTGTGCAAAGTTAATTATTCAAATCTTTGCTTAATTAAGAAATTTTATTTACTATAACATATATTTTTTGAATTGGTAATCACGTGCAATGCACGTGTCGAAAAACTAATCCAATGAAATATTGATAGCTCTTTTTTTTATACATTTAAATAGCACTAAAAGATAGAATTAGGTGGCTTTGAAGTTTAACAAAACAAAATCTGAGCCACGTGTAATAATAAGCGATATTTTTTATTATAACATATATTTTCTGAATTGATAATCACTTGCAATTCACGTGTCGAAAAACTAATCCAATAAAATTTTGATAGCTTTTTTTTATACATTAAAGTAACACTAAAAGATAAGATTAGGTCGCTTTGAAGTTTAACAAAACAAAATATACGCTGCATGTAATAATAAGCTACTTTATTTATTATAACATATATTTTTTGAATTGATAATCACGTGCAATGCACGTGTCAAAAAACTAGTCCAATTAAATATTTATAGCTCTATTTTATACATTTAAACATCACTAAAAGATAGGATTAAGTGGCTTTGAAGTTAACAAAACAAAATATGTGTCGCATGTAATAATAAGCGATTTTCTTTATTATAACATATATTTTCTGAATTGGTAACACGTGCAGTACACGTGTCAAATAATTAGTCCAATAAAATATTGATAGCTCTTT
The DNA here is from genome assembly GCA_016801875.1 of Solanum sitiens. Lineage (NCBI taxonomy): Eukaryota > Viridiplantae > Streptophyta > Magnoliopsida > Solanales > Solanaceae > Solanum > Solanum sitiens. The sequence goes on along the minus strand of JABWTJ010000135.1, from coordinate 1,817,384 downwards.
TTGTACATTTAAACAACACCAAAATATAGGATTAGGTGTCTTTAAAGTTTAACAAAATAAAATTTGTACCACATGTAATAATAAGCGATTTTATTTATTATAACATATATTTTCTGAATTGATAATCACGTGCAACACATGTGTCGAAAAATTAGTCCAATAAAATATTAATAGCTCTTTTTTATTCATTTAAAGAGCACCGAAAGATAAAATTAGGTGGCTTTGAATTAACAAAATAAAATCTACACCATATATAATAATAAATTGATTTTCTACTTTATTTATTTCTGGAATTTGACACTTCACTTTTGTGTGCTAAATTCTAAAACCTTAAACCCCCTCAATTAACCTTTGTTCCTTTCATCTTTTCTTCGAAAAGGGTTTCAGATTTGAAGAATTGGGGCTGAGCTGCAGCTTGTGTGAGGTGAAAAATGGAGAGACTATTTTTGCTCGGGTGAGCCTTGTGGGTGCCTTAGAAGAAATGGAGAAATATAATTGCATATAATCTTCTTTTCTAATTCTTTTAAGTCGAAACTCATTTAAAATATTATTTTTTATATTTACATATATATCCAAACTAAGGTTTCAGTTAAATTTATTATTTTTCCTTTTTCAATTTATGTAGAACACTTAATTTCAAGGTTCAATTTTTTAAATTTACATCGTAAATTTAGAAATATTAGCTTTTAAAATAAAATTTATATATTTAAAAATTATATAAAAAATAACATAATCACAAAAATTATCAATGTCATATAAATTGAAATGGAAAAAAAGAACAACCCTGACATTCCTTTTGAACACCCTTTCCACTAGGCCAAAGCCTCTATTAATGAGATTGTGCAAAATGAATTATATATTTGTAGTTAATAAATTTTGAATTACAGAAACAGTGTAATTTTTTAAAAAATGATGGTCACGTGTATACTCTTATCAAGTTGTAGCTTCAACCCTGATTATAGATCTCGAAAAATATGAAGGTGAACCAAAATAAAAAATAAAAATATTTTTTATAATAAATGTTTTCTTTGTATATGTCTTTTTATTTTAGGTTATTGATTAATGTGATTCATAATATTTTTTATGTTATTTTTAAATATACAAATTTGTATTAACATCACGTGCTAATTGAGCTAAAAGGATGTATATTAACATCTCCTTAGGAAAAAAAAAGATTTACGGTAACCAATCAATTTTCCATTTACCAACTAACACTAAAATTTGTTAGAGTCAAGCCTAGGGTTGATATTAAGTAAGCATAAAATTATTTCGATTTTTTGAATTTAAGTTATTAGGGTATGAATTTTCTATCTGAATTATCACCAATTTTTTTTAATTAAAAGTTAAACACACCTCAATAATAAAATAGTGTTCAATTTTATAATTTTATTTCATTGATATAATGTGTTTGCTAAGTTGCTCAAGAATAATATTGTCGAAATTGATAAAAACTAAAATTTAACTTTTGAATTCAATATTTGTGGCTAATGCTAAATTTCTTACATAATTTTTAGGGAAAAACTTCAATCATATAGTATTTTTGTATTTTTGGTTTTATGAGTTTGAATTAAATCAGAAAGTCTGAACTACATTTAGAAATGTTTCAAAACATAATGTGTAATTTATTAAGCTATTTCAGACTCACAAATTATCAACATATCGTCCAAAAATTCATCAAGTCCAAAATCGGCAAATTTTCAAATATGAGGTTTTTATTTTGTTATTAATTCTGTCTATAATCATCGTATAATTTGTTTCGAGAGATTTTTGGATTGAGGCACAAAATACTTTAAAAGTTATTGTTATGATATTTATATGATTCTGTTATGTCCAAGTAGGTACATTATAAAGGAATCTTAGACTTGATACTATATAGTAATACTAGACGATAGCAAGCCATTGCAAGCACAAGTCTAACACAAAAAATAAGTTAAGTTTATAATATAAATATTATAATTCAATTTGTTGAGATAACATTTATTATAGTTTTAAACTTTAATTATAAATTAACGGAATGATCGCTATTTATTATTATTGAAATGAATGGTTCAATTTGATTTCATTATTAGAGCTTTCTTTTATTCCCTATTTCTTTTCGGATTTATTTATTTTTTCAAAATATGAATTTATTATCATAATTTGATGCCTTGAGTTGTTTTGTATTGTCTCCTATACTTATCCTTTTTGGAAAACTACAAAAATTGGATTCACGATTTAAACTGTTTACTCAATTTTCTCCTTATTTTATTCACTGAACCACTACTTTTTCAGCCTTAATAGCATTAGAGTATATACAAATTTTGATGGTATCGATATACTTTGATGATATCAAGCAATAAATGAGTAGTCTTCATACTGAACAGCTGCTTCAATCAGTGTTAAGTCTGACTAGCCCACAACTGACTACTTATTGAAAGACCGAACATGAAATGAAAAGTCGTACTACAACAACTGTAAATAAACATTCCCTTCTCGGTCTGACTTTGATCGACTTGCCCGCACAATGTCTTTTTCGAGAAAACAGGTCAAGGGGCTAAGTGACTCTCAAAAGTCGTCTTTTGTATCACGTCAAGAGAAATGACATAGATAAGATCATTGCTTAAAGAGTTTTATTGTCGAATTGATATCGAAATTGGATCCCAATAGTTATTGTTGCCCAAAGGTGCTTTATGAAAGCCGGTCCACAGTGATAGTATGATTAATTCCATCGATCGAACGAAAACCGTTTCTTGCTTTTTTGGCCTGACTACTCTGCTTGCTTAACACAAGTCTTATTCAACCTTCAGGGACCACTTCACTATCCAGCAAGCTCCGACTCGAAAGCAAGAAGCAAGGCGCAGCTGCTGCGCGAATATATATCTATATACATATGCACATTCTAATGGTATTAAGGAGTAACATAGTATTGTTTTCACTGCGGGACTGCTTCTTCCTCTTTAGTTTCATTATATATATATACACACACATCGATGATATTAGACAATAAACACGCATTGATGGTTAAAAATAAGGATATGAAATAAAGAGATAGCCGCTAATAAATAGATTTTTTAGTACAAATATTTTTCGTAGTATCTTTTTATATATGGTTGGAGAATATGTATATCACAAAATAAAAGTAAACATGTTAATGATCAATTAATATGATTAAGTCACGCATGTTGATATTCAAATCTTTGCTCATTCTTCTATAATATTACTATTGTACTCCCTTTATTCATATTTATTTATCTAGTATTGACTTATCACATTTTGTAACTTTCGAGAAATAATAAATAGAATCAAAATTTAATTTAATAAAGTCAATGTTTTGAAATGTATGCTCTGAAATAATAATAGTTAATGATAATGATAAATTAGAAACTAAAGTGATAAAAAGACAAATAAAATAGAAAAGAATTACAGATTAACTATTGCACAACTATAATCAACTCAATTCACGTGTCTAAATATTTTATTTTATTTTATTTTAAAAAGAAAGAGCCTCAAGATGAAAACTCAAAATTACCCATGATTTTGAATCTATTGGCAATAACATACATGTTGATATCGACAAACAATTCTCTTTAAATAATTGTGAATTTGTGATTCCTAGCATAAAAGTTTATCGTTGCACTTACTTTTAAGAATTTTGATTGAAAATAGTAACTCTCTTTTGGAGGCAAAAGGTTAGTAATCTATTCATACATTTTTAATTGTTAGGATATGTTTTTTAAAATTAAATTGACTAATTTATAAAGCTAAATTACATTATATTATTTTAATATTTTAGATAAGAAATTACATATTAAAAATTCTACAAAAAATATTATAAATTGTAATATTTTACTTATCAATATCATGAAAATTCATCATAATATGTTAGTCAAAATTCTTATCATTTAATTCTAAAAAAGTATGACATTTAAAAGTGAACTAGGGAGTATTGTCTTTCTACATTTTTTGGTCTCAAAATTGTGGTCATTTAGCACTTCTCGTATATTAAAGGAATGCTACCATTTGAAGGAGTTAATATCTGAGATGGTCACCCAACTAATAATTTTTTCTCAGAAAGTCACTCAACTCTCTTTTATAACCTCAATATCATTCAATTTTGACTATTGTATCTGTAAAATCACTCAACTATTGATATTTCTTTTAGAAAGTAACTCAGCTAATTTAAATATTTATTTTATTAAAATTTGTTGAAATATGATTTGTGTTATAAACTAATTTCTAAAAAATAGTAGATACTCATTTAATTATTTTATTAAACTTTGTGAAATACTATTTTGTTTAAAATTATTTTTTAAAATTATAAAATATTTATTTTATTAAATTTTGTTGAAATACTATTTTTAAAAAAATTATAAAAGATTTTATTCTAATTATTTTTATCAAAGCATGTTGAAATATAATTTTTTATTTAAAACTATTTTTTTAAAGAATAAATTACTATTGTGTATCCAAAAAAAGAGAGCAACTTTCACATATAGCAAACACAAAATTCATATTTGTATGCTATAGCAAAGTTTGTATAATTGCACTCCATAGCAAATATAAATATGTATATTTCGCTATACATATACACAACAAACAATTGTATAATTCGCTATACATATACAAAGAAATCAATTGTATAATTTTTGCTATACATATACAAAAGAAAGCAGTTGTATACAAATCAATTGTATAATTTGTGTATGTATAAAATGGGAAAGAGAGCAAAACAAAAAAAATTGGGCATACAAATATTTGTATTGTATAATTATAAGTGTATAGGACGAAGATATATGTATTTGTATGTGTATATATAATTTTCTCTCGCTTTATACAAATAGAAACGCGATTTATACATTTCGTTTCTATTTGTATAAGCGATAGAAGCAAGGGTGGCGAGCGAGATCCACGAGAGTGGCGAGCGATATCTAGGAGAAGAGGAGATAGGGGAACAAAAATTTTTTTCTCGCTTTATACAAACACAAACACATTTTATATACTTGTGTTTGTATAAAAGCGCGAGAGGGAGGGAGCGAGAGAGAGAGAGAGAGAGTGACGAACGAGAGTTTGAGGGAGAGAGACGACTGAAAAATTATTTGCTACAGTGCATAATTAAATCAAAGTGTGATTATAGCATTTAATTTGATTTATTAATTTGTTATTATATACAATTTTCAAAAAAAAAAAACAACAACACAGATTTCGCTGTAGCGTTTAATTTTTTAAGAATTGGAGATGATGCATTGTATTGCATTCATTATGCTGGCAGCACAACATTTTTTTTATAAAAAAATGTAGTTTAAAATAAATTTGTATTTAAGAATTGGAGATGATGCATTGCATTGCATCCATTATGCTGGCAGCACAACATTTTTTTTTTAAATATAGTTTAAAATAAATTTGTATTTCAAAAAAAATTAATAAACTAATTAGTTTTTTAAAACAAAATTTGTCTTTCAACAAAAAAATAAAAATAAAATGAGCATCTTATTGTTTTTAATAAGTTAGTTTAAAATAAAATTATATTTCAACAAAATGCAATAAAATATTTAAATTGATTGGATGACTTTATAAATAAAATATTAATAGTTGAGTGACTTTATAGACAAAATTGGCAAGGGTTTATGTTGAATCTATAGATGAGAGGGGTCACCCGGATTTGCGACCAAGTTCCTTGGATACTAATTTAATTGTTACTCCATGTAAACAAGTCATATACTTTTTCAATCTCATATTAGTTGCCCTTCTTTAAAAGGCTTCAATTTATACAAAATCATCTTTTCACAACTTTCCTTTAATTATATACTATTATCGTAATTATATACTAAAAAAAACTTTCAAACATATTAGATCACGTCTAGGTCATAACCTCAAACTCTAAATGTGGATATTACTGTGCGCACGGGCCTAATATTTATCTTATTATTGTGTGTTGCAAAGAATAGTCTTGTATTTTATATGAAATAATCGCATCATATTGTTGCAACAATTTCCAGTAATATTTACCACACTCCATAACTCAAGTGTGTGATTACAACTTGAGAAATTGTTATAATAATGTTGAATGATGTGCTCCTATATAATGGCATAGCAAGTTAAAATATCCAACATGAATGCAATATCAATTAATTTATAATCTTCACAAATTTTCTTACATTCTTGCTCCTCAACACTTGGTCATTTGTACTTCAGAGGTGACAACTGCAACCATATGCGTAATTGATATCATGAGAACTTCAGTGGATTATATTAAAAGTGCCACAAGTTTTACCTCTAACAGCTCAAATCTATCTTGAATTTTCTGGAGCTTCTTAATGGCTGCACCAAAATTCCCTCTAAAAGAAGTTAGGAAAAACACCAGGGAAAGACGATTCAAAATTGCAAGTGGATAACCACATCATAAGGAGTAACCTTTCAGAAAATAAGGTAGAGATAGCGAGCAAAACAAATCCTTTAGCACTCTCATCCGATTGAGTTGTGTACCAATTGAGCTTTTGCATATGATTCATCTATGGATACCACAAGGAGAATCAAATCCAATTCACAATGACAACAGAGAACCTAACTCAAGACTTGGGAGAAGTAAAAGTAAAAACTGATTTTCGACAAGAGCATATGTGCCCAATGTGAAAAATCAAAGGGCAGGGCAGGGCAACACAAAGCATCCAGCGTAGCCAGCATCCCAAGGGGTATGATGTAGACAACCTATTGTAAATGCAAGCATTAGTAGTTGTTTACATTGTTCAAACCTCTGACTTATAGTTCAACAACTCAACTGTTGCATGAAGACTCTCCTTCGTTATTGCAGATGATCAAACACCAGGCACGAACTTGATGGCCAGGGGCGGATTTACGTTGATTGAAGGGGGTTCATTTGAACCCCCTTCGTCGAAAAATTACACTATTTATATATGATGAAATTTTTTATTTACGTGTATATATACACTATTGAACCCCTGAACACACAGCAAAGGCGTAGCTCAGTGGTGTTGGGGGTTCAGTAATTCGCCGATGCGGCCGCAAGGTCGCGTGTTCGAACCCTGGCAGAGGCATTTACTACTTTATCAGCTTATATTCATTTTAATTTTATTTTAAAAACAATAATGCAATCAGAAAACTATGTTTAGTTCCAAAAAATGCCCATTGAGAATTTAGGATTTATTAGTTTAGTTCCTAATTATAAAGTCAAATATTAAAAAATCCTTTTCTTCTTGATTCGACGGTTTAATTCGACCCGTTTATTTCTGAATATTATTTATTTAATTAATTTTTGTTGAACCCCCTTGATGAAAATCCTCCCTCCGCCACTGTTGATGGCATGCGGAAAAGTGAAAGACCTAATTTTTTAAATGGACATCTATGACCACATGGAAAATTAAAGCAAATTCATATTTTCAATTGTCGTAAGTGAAAGTTCACATATTTCAGGACTCTCTGGTCTTAGATGACTGACTATCGTATTTCTCATACGAATATTGTAAGGATTAGAAACTCAATGAATTATGATGAAGAAAAAAATAAAGATCCAAACCTAGATAACATTGAAAGAGTAAAGAGAACAAAAAAATATAAAAGCACACATAAAAGCCCGAGAGATAAAATTATAAGTACCTTGGAATAATTTTTCAAGGAAGTTTATATTTTCATTCTCCGTTTTCATGTTGTCGAGCTAAAAACTTTTTGTTGGCTGGAAATAGTCGACAGAATTCATGTTGCCTATTCCTTTTTGCCAGCGTATTTCTTGGAGGTTGATCTTTCTTATGATGTCTATATCCAATATTGTTGTGGCTGCTGTCGAGATTAATTAGGCCCTAACTAATTATTTGTAATTGATGTATGTAGATTAGTTAGAGTTACAGTTGTAGAAAGTCTGTTACAAATTAGTTAGATGATTAGCTGTCACATGGTGTAGATATTTTCCATCTTTTCATACACGTGTATAAATACAGGAAGAAGGAGGAATGGAAGGCAAATTTTCTTTTCCCAAATTGTGATCTCGTCCATCTTCTTCATGTTTCTGTATCATCCTCAATTGTTAGCATAAGCTTCATTAATGGAATTCTCAACTGCTGAATTACAACTTTAACATGGTATCAGAGCAGGGCCTGTCCCACCCGATGTTGGGAGCCCCCAAATCAAAATTGCCCACGCACCAGATGCTAAGCGCTGGGCGTGAGGTGGGGTGTTAAAGAATGACAAAAAGTCCTACATCGGTGGTTAATGAGATGGGTAGACTCCTTATAAGGCTCGTGCAATCCTCCTCCCTTTGAGCTGGCTTTTGGGGTGTGAGTTAGGCCTAAGACCTAATTTCACATGGTATCAGAGCAATAGGTGCTCTTCTCTTCTTCAAATTCCGCTACATTTGTTCTTCCTCTGTTTAATTCACATTCCAATTTTTTTTATTTTTGGAATCCTTGTTGCAGTCTGCTCTCGATTGCAATTGTCGTTTTAGTTTCGCCTTTGATTGCAATTTTCCTGTCAAGTTTCCTTCAAAATCATGGCTCCAACAAATGAAACGAATCCAAATCCCACTACTCCGAATCCCGCACCACCAACTATCAATTTCAGTGATCCTTTGTACATGCATCCATCGGAGAATGCCGGATCTTCAATTACTCCAGTTCCTTTTGATGGAACCGGATACAGATCCTGGAGGCGCCAAATTCGCCTAAATTTGCCCAGTGGGAACGTTGAGATGACATGGTCACGTCGTGGATTCTCAATTCACTATCAAAGGATTTAGTCGATAGCTTGCAATACGTCAATAACACGAAGGAATTATGGGACGAATTAGCCGATCGTTACGATCAAACCAATGGTGCAAAGCTGTTTCAGCTCCAACAGGAGATTAATGACCTTGCACAGGAAAATTTAGATATCACAAGGTATTACACCAGACTTCGTCGACTTTGGGAGGAGCTCTCTACTCTGGACGCCAATACTCAGTGTACATGTCTGTGCAATTGTGGTGGTAAAATCAAAATGCATAAGGCGGAGCAGGATCGCAGACTGATTCAATTCTTAATGGGACTAAATGAGGTGTACACTGTGATGCGAGGTAGTATTCTAATGATGAACCCGTTGCCGACTATGCCACAAGCTTTTTCCATTCTAGTTCAAGAAGAGAAACAACGAGAAGTCAAGCTTCTGCTCGCATGTCTTTGGCCTCGACTTCTCTCAACGCTTCCACATCTTTTGGTGCTGTTTTCGTAAGTAATGGTTTAAAACGAACTATTCCCAAAATAAGCATACAAATGGAAACAATGCTTATAGAGGTCCTACAAACCATTTTCAGAACTCTAACAGGAACAACAACACCCATCCTTTTCCAGATATCAACAGAGCTAACTTGTTATGCGATTAGTGTAAGAAGAGTGGGCACACAAAGGCTAAGTGCTACAAACTACATGGCTTTCCCCCAAATTTCAAGTTTACTAAGGGTCGGCACTCCGGTTCAGCAGCTAATGTTCACTCTACCTGTGACGACTCTATCTAGGGAGGTCAAGGTTTAACTCAAGTTCAATATGATCATTTGGTGAAATTGCTCGAAAATACTCAGATACATGGAACAGGTGGGAGCACAAAGGAGTCTGCGGATAACATCATGAGTGGAGTTGTGAACTTTGCAGGTATCATGGCTTGTCACTCTTCTATTACTGAAATTGGCGATCTTTCATGTAATTGTTCTGAGCTTACTACTGAATCCTGAATTATAGACTTTGGAGCCTCACACCATATGAATTTTAATAAAACATTACTCACCAATATTAGACCTTTACTTTACCCCTTCCTAATCACATTACCTAATGTCTATAGAGTTAGAGGGACAGAATTTGGGGATGCACATTTAAATTCAACACTGATTTTATACAAAGTATTGTTTATACCTGCTTTCAAGTTCAATATTGTCTCAGTGCATTGCTTAACTTCTCATTTCAAAAGCACAGTCAATTTCAATAATATTTCATGTTTTCTGCGGGGCCCTTCACTGAAGATCCCTCTGGTGATTGGTAGAGCAAGAAATGGTCTTTACTTCCTGTGCTTAAAATGTCACGATGCTGCTATTTCAACTTGTTCTTTTGGTTCTTATGTTTTATCTGATTGTCCTCCTTTGCATAATGCCAATAAACAAGCATCACATTTTCCTACCACTTTAAGATTTACCCATTCAAGTAATAAAAATGCTTGTTGTAATACAAAATCAACTGTCATTTCTGGAAATACTTCTGCACCTTCAAAATGTTTTTCTCTTTGCACGTCTCATGAAAACAGTGTAGATTACTTGTGGCACACCAGGCTAGGACATGTTCCTTTTGTCAAAATGAAAGGTATCCATACCATACCTGTTAAATTTTTGCTAAAACAACCTTTTTTATGCACCATCTGTCCCATGGCTAGACATGCAAGGTTACCTTTAATTTTCCTTCCAATACTACCACCCTTTCCACCAAGATTTTTGATCTCCTCCACATAGATTTATGGACCATACAATATACCAACTCATGATAATTACAAATATTTCATCACAATAGTTGATGATTATAGAAAGGCAACTTGGACTCAACTGATCAGTTGCAAAACTAACACTCTACAGTCCATAAAGACTTTTACATCTCTAGTAGAAAATCTGTTCAACACAACCATTAAGGCCATTAGAACTGAAAATGGTCTTGAGTTTACCAATAAAGAAATGACTTTGTTCTTGCAAGAAAAAGGCATCATACACCAAAGAACTTGTCCATATACACCACAACAAAATAACGTGGTGGAAAGAAAACACAAATACCTACTTGAAATTGCAAGAAGTTTGTTGTATCAATCAAAACTTCCCATGAGATATTGGGGGGAATGCATATTAACTGCAACCTATATTGTTAATAGACTCCCTTCTCCAGTCATCCAAAACAAAACTCCTTTTGAAGTCTTATACCAAAAACAACCCACATATTCACATCTAAGATCTTTCGGTTGTCTTTGCTTCCCTAGCACCCTTAAAACTCACAAAGACAAGTTTGAACCACGATTCACTCCACACATTTTCATTGGATACCCTTTCAACACAAAAGGTTACAAAGTACTAGATTTGACCACCAAGAAAATACACATTTCAAGAGATGTATTATTTCATGAGAACGTTTTTCCTTTTGTTCTTCCTTTCCCTGATTCTACTGTACTAAGACATCTTAATTCTAATACTGATTTTTTTCATCCCACAAACAATATTTTGAATAAAACTCATCATGATTTAAATGAAGACAACCCCACTACTGTCACAAATAACACTATTGAGACCAACCTGTCACATACCATACCTATAAATATCACTGGAGACTCATCTGATGAAACCACTCCAACATCAAACTCCCCAGAAATAATTACTGCATCATCTCATCCAGAGATACCTTGTTCACCTCAGATTACCACTACTACCACTTTCAGCTCACATCCTCTACCTGCACTTAGAAGAACAAGTAGGATCCATATTGTGCCAAACTATCTCAATGAGTACAACTACATACTCCCTAAATTACAGCCTCAACAGTCACCATACCATCCTACTGATATCACTGCTCAACAACATGTTTCACTCACTAGTTTTAATTCAGAGAGTCAACAATTAGTTAGGAACATCACTCATGATAGTGAGCCAAATTTGTTTGAGGAGGCAATCATGAGCCCTGCTTGGCAATCAACAATGACACTTGAATTTGAAGCTTTATACGCTAATAATACTTGGAATCTAGTTCAATTACCTGCAGGAAAAAGGGAAATTGGGTGCAAATGGATTTACAAAATCAAATATAAGGCTGATGGGACAATGGAGAGATTCAAGGCTAGACTTGTGGTAAAGGGATACACTCAACAAGATGGCATCGATTATACTGAAACATTTTCCCCAGCAGTTAAGATGATTACAATGAGGACCTTGATTAGTTTGGCAGTAAAGAAGGGCTGGGATTTATATCAACTAGACGTGAACAATGCATTCTTACATGGCGATCTAAATGAAGAAGTTTATATGGAACTCCCACAAGGACTCCAAGTTGGTGAAAAGGGACTTGTTTGTAAGCTAAATAAGTCTTTATATGGCTTGAAACAAGCTACCAGGCAATGGTATGAGAAACTGGCAGAAACTTTGTACTTAAGAGGCTACTCACACTCCACCAGTGACTATTCTTTGTTTAACAAAAGGGACAAATCATCTACAGTCTTCATAGCAGTGTACGTTGATGATATAATTTTAACAGGAACTGATTTGGCTGAAATTACATCCCTGAAGTCTTTCCTACATGATCAGTTCAAAATCAAGGACTTAGGGAGGCTCCATTATTTTTTGGGTTTAGAGATTCTTTACAAACAAGATGGTGTGCTTATTACACAAAGAAAGTTTACTACAGATTTGATCAAGGAGTTTGATTGTCATTATCATAGTCCAACTTATTCTCCCCTTGATGTTGTTGTCAAATTAAAGTCACATGAAGGCACTGTGTTACAAGACCCAACATATTATAGAAAATTGGTAAAAAATTGAATTTTCTTACAAATACTAGACTAGACATTGCGTTTAGTGTGCAACATCTTAGTCAGTTTCTACAGACACCAAGAGAGCCTCACTTAAAAGTTGCCCTTCATGTGTTGAGGTACTTGAAGAATAATCATACATCAGGGATTTATCTATCTAAAGAGCCAAACTATACTATCACTGCCTATTGCGACTCGGATTGGGCTGCATGCCCCGACTCCAGAAAGTCAGTAAGTGGATATATAGTGCTCATAGGGAATTGTCCAATAAGCTGGAAATACAAGAAGCAAACGACTGTCTCACTTTCTTCAGCAGAGGCAGAATACAGAGCAGTACGAAAGGTGGTTGGTGAGTTGGTTTCGATTGAACGAATGCTTCACGAGTTAGGAGAAGGACCTTCCCAACCTATATCAGTTTTTTGCGACAGTCAAGCAGCTATACATATCCTAAAGAATCCTGTATTTCAAGAAAGGACTAAGCACATAAAGGTTGATTGTCACTTCGTTCGAGATAAGCTTCAAGAGGGACTTGTGACTCTTCACCATATTCCAACCGTGGAGCAATTAGCTGACATATTAACCAAGAGTCTTAATGGCCCCAAGCACTCAGCCATTTTGCACAAGTTGTCTGGAAGTATCTCCTTCCAACTTGAGGGGGGGGGGGGTGTCGAGATTAATTAGGCCCTAACTAATTATTTGTAATTGATGTATGTAGATTAGTTAGATTTACGATTTTAGAAAGTTTGTTACAAATTAGTTAGATGATTAACTGTCACGTGGTGTATATATTTTCCATCTTTTCATACACGTGTATAAATACAGGAAGAAGGAGGAATGGAAGGCAGTTTTTCTTTTCCCAAATTGTGATCTCGTCCATCTTCTTCATGTTTCTGTATCATCCTCAATTGTTAGCATAAGCTCCATTAATGGAGTTCTCAACTGCTGAATTACAACTTTAACAGCTGCAGCTTCTCAATTCCCTGAATATTTATTTAATATTATTATGTGCTAGCAAAATTTCAATTTTACGAGACACATATTGCAAACAGAAAAAACTTGAGAAAACATACAATATACAATATATTTCTACATAACTAATAAAAATAGAAAGTAAATATCATCTTTCAACTCAAAAGTGCATGCACATATAACTACGAAGACCTGAATTAAATGAAGTAAGCAAATTGTTTTACAATGAAAAACAATGACAATCAGTCCAAACAAATATTTGGTCTGCAACCGCTCAAATGAAGAAGGTCAATTTTCACATAGCGTAAATCTCCTCAATAAGAAGAAGCTTGGGGGGTTCGAGGTATGGGTAAACAAAAATTGGAAGTAAACAGACGAATGATACTCACCAGAATTCAAAATGCGAAACCACACAAAAATATCAATTGTCACGAAATAGAGTGAATTGTGAAACAAACCAACAGAACCATCAATAACTTACTACCACAACTAACGAAGTTCGAAAATTGAAGGTTACAAATCAAGAAAAAAAGAAAGCAATGCATATCTCTGTATGCTATCAATTTCTTATTAGAAAGAAATCAACAAAACTTTAGAATATGGTCTAAAAAAATATTGTATAGATTTTATTTAAGCAAAGGTAGATAGTGATCTTTGATTAGTACTTGTTGAATAAATATGAAGATCTCTGACAAATTCAAAACTCACAGATAAAAACATATGAATAAGGGTCAAATTATATGCTAAATTTGTGTATATACTTATAGAAGCTAAGATTAAGATTATCAATCCGGCAAAAAGAATCGCTCTAATCTCCCTCAAATAGTTATAAATTTATGATACTATTTTTTGTTCCTAATAAATGAGTCCCAACTATTAGCTATAATCCTCCAGGTTAGTCGACTAAAGTTTCAATATGCAGCTCGGAGGAGTGATGACTTGACCATTATGATTTACATATCGCAAACAACAAAATTTAACAAAATTAATGTACCAATTTCCGTAGAATACAATATATCAACTAAGGAAACAATTTAGGTTCCAAAAGTTGAAGAATATTTGAAGGTGTTGTCCAAGTCAAAAGTATCAATTTTTATAATCTATAATATTTACCATCAAAAAGTTTTTTTCCAGTTTAGAGAATATTGGTTAATTCGGAGATGTATACGTTGTTATAGTGTTACAGTTGTGTTATTGGCAACTCTTCCGCTCCATTTTGTTTGAGAGGAAAACTCAAGTAACCATATTGATTCCTTAGACATATAGAATTAATAACGTTGAAGTAGCGTGAGGTGGTTATAGTGTCATAATTTGGCAACTCTTTTGCTCCATCTAGTTTGAGAGGAGAACTCAAATAAGCGGAGAATCAATACTAACTGGTCACCAGCTATAGTGACCTTATTTGCAAAATTGATGTATTTAAGCTACCACACATTGTTGACATGTTTAATCATGTTTGCTGAAAATATGTTGACCTTTTTGTTTCAGATTTCATTCTCCATGTATATATGATTGGTTACATTTGTTGAAGAAAAAGTTTCTTAGTTCAAAAGTAATTGTCATTCTTAAGAGGTATAAATAACGATCATGTTGGATGTCAGTATGATCCTTTATTACTTGTCGACATATCCTTATTTGATAGGTTAGTCTTTTAATGAACACTTTATCTGGAATAGACTTGCCCTTTAAGAGCCAACCTTTTCAATTGAAAAGTGAAATTTCACTCTCCACTTAATTTAGTGACTTGATTTATGCAAATAACACTTCACACACAATCAAAAATCATTTGAGAACATGCTATGCACAGGCCAATCAAATAAATGATATAGATAACAAAATTATAATAGTCATCAATATAGCTAAATGAAGAACACTATGAGTTCTCCAAGAGTCCTTCAAAATGTGAAGGTAATTTTTATTATCAAATGGTATGAAAGTTCATTGGGCTTGCGATCTTGTCGATCCAATATTTGATAAGTTTTATAAATTCTCCATCAAACGACAAGAAGATAAAGTGATGGTACACTTGATCTTTCAAAGTGATGTTGAGGTGTGTCATGGAAATATGATGAATTTTAAAGCCATGATAATGTGCTTATAAGACAAAATTATGAAGTACATATAAATGATTAATTCATTTCTTGAAGAGAATGTGACTTGTGATGAGTATCGTAAATGCTCGACCATTCTATAAAAGAATGGGTCAAGATGTGATAAAATCATTATGGGTTGGATATATGCCAAAACTCACCTCTATGGGAGGTTTGAAAAAAAATGATATATGTCACAACTCATCTCTATGAGAGATTTGAGAGGAATAAATAAATTTTTATCTGACAGAAATGGTCAATGGTCGTGTACGTTTATACGTCATAAATATTATGGTATGTTTATTTGTGAACTACCAAATTAAAAGGGCAAAAGAAATAAAATATCTTGCCTATAAAGGTTGTGCCATGACCAAAATAATATTATTGTGTGATAATACAAATTTGTCATTGGTTGTGTACCTATGGTACACCAAAAGTAAAGCAAGAAAAATGTCTTGCTCGTAATAATTTAACCATGACAATAATGATATAACTTCTCCTTGAGGAGATGTTCATCATATGGATGGTGTCATGGAATATGTGATAGTACACAAAATTAATTGCAAGCTCTAACGAGTTGTGTGATTATCATATTGGGGTTATAGTAAGTCTCAAAAGAAACATTTTAAATTTCGGATGAATTGATAAGAAATATTGAGACTATAAATTATAAAAAGATTTAATATCTTTAAATTACTACAACCGAAGCGGGTTATAAATATTACCCATTTTCCCCTTTGTTTTGTTGCACACAAACGTAAGCATGCTGATGAAATCACATGCAAGAGTAAATTATAAGTGTACTGAAATAAGGATCAGTTAGCATGATCGGTTGACCATTTTGATTTAAATGTGATGCAAATATGATTGAGAATTCATGTGGGTTATATGATGAGGAAATAAAAGATTCTTCAAGAATTTTCTTGTGTTGCTGGTTCTCTTGATAAAATGATCATTATACCAGCTAAGGTTGGGATTGTAATCCCCTGAAGTTTTTGGAACATATAAAAAGGTTAATATGCGCCCATTCACCTGCCATGTGAATCATTTAGAACTATATCATAGATGCATATATGAGGTGATCACATGTGCTTTGGTGTCAACTTACAAATTGGTGTTTGTAAGGTTGTTTGCTCGAATTCTTAAATTAAGAGCACAGTTCCAAATTATGAAATTATACTGATAATGCTGGTGGATTTAATAGAAATTGTATTCCTCCAATTATAGTTAAATCATGGTTATGAGAATAAAACTCCCAAATAAGATTTGGTAAGAGATAATTTTATTTAACATGTTGCAACACATGTATGCATCAAGCAAACAAGGTTTCCCCATTAAAATTATTCCAGGGTCAGGAATCAAATAATTTTTATCTAAAATGTTAAATGTGCGGTTATGATTGCTCCACCACGCACAAAGATGAATTACCAAATAAGGTTTGGATGAATGTTAGATTTTCTAACATTAGGGGGAGAGATGATTGACAGATGAAAATTATGTGTGAGGTTTAATGATGAATTATCTAGATCCTCGTTAAATAAATATGTGAACTTAAAGTTCAAGTGATAATTCATTTGCATAATGTTGCAAATCAATTGCCAGATGAATGTACTGACCCTATGATATAATTCAGCTGCAAATGCTCCAATGTGAAGTCCTTGAAGGACAGAGTCTATGATACGCTGGAAGCGTAAAAGACCAATCGGTTCCAAATATAAAATTCCTTGACTAAGGAGAGAAGAAAATAATCAACATGGTCATGATAATGAGGCAAGTGCTATAAGAGAGCACCACGACATAACACTTCATAAAACCTTGAAAAAGGTTTAGGTACCTGAAATTAATGATAAATTAAGAGATCTCGATAAGTTATGTCATGTTGGAATCGATATCAAATAACCGTCGACGGTATCTTTGATATGAGGTAGCGCTCAATGATATAAATTGTGACGAGGATATTGAATTCAAATCTGTCATAGAGTGGGACAGATAAATGATTGGCCAAGTAAAATGCATAATTCAAGTATATTTTGTTTCACTTAGAAAAGTGACGTTTTGGACTGATAGTCCATAAATCAAGGTATAATGTCAGTGGGGTACAAATAAATTATTATGCGATAGTATAACCGTAAGATATCAAATACAGTTTGTGCCTTGGGGCATAAAGGTTTGTCGCAAAAAAACTGACATTATTGGAGATGTTTTCTCCTATGGTGGATGCAATGAAGTTTGTTTTGATCTGGCAACATATGAAAAACTTGAATGCATATAATGAATAATTGTCATGTATGGCTAGACAATGAAGGTTATATGAAAATCCTTGAAGCAATCGATGTGTCTGAATCATATAAAAGTTTAAAGGAAACTTTTTCAATAAAGATTCAAGAATCCTTATTGGATTGAAATAATCAAGGAAGAAAAGGGTACAAAAAGAATGAACCTAGTTGTCCTTGATTTTTTATGAAAAGGTCAGGATCTGAATTTGTTATTATAGTTGTGTATGTTGATGACTTGAACGTCATTAGCACTCTTAAAGAGATTTTAAAAGCTATTGAGTGTTTGAAAGGGTGAAAAGGTCTTGGTAAGACAAAACTTTGTCGTGACCTACAGATTGATAATTTGACAAATGAAATATTTGTCCATAAGTAAACATACACAGAAAAGTTTTGATGCAATTTTATATGGATAAATCACAATCATTGAGTACCCCAATGATTATGATATCGCTTGAAATAAACGATGATTCATTTTGATCTCAAGAGAAAAAAGAAGAGTTTCTTGGTCATGAAACTCCATATCTTAATGCAATCATGGTACTAATGCATCTTGCTAACAATACTCGACCAGATATCTGTTTTGCAGTAAATTTACTAGCAAGATTCGGTTCCTCCCCAACAAAAGGACATTGAAATAATGGTGTTATGCAGATACTTGAATATCTTTGAAGGACCATAGATATGAGTTCATTCTATTCCGAAGAATTCAAGTCAGAGCTGATTGGTTACGCAGATGCATAATATTTATCTGATCCGCATAAAACACGATCTCAAACACGCTATTTGCTTGCATGTGGAGGCACAATAATATCCTGACGATCAATGAAGCAAATATTGCTATGCAGAAATAAAAGCCCTACATGAAGCAAGTCGAGAGTGCATCTGGTTGAGATAAATGACACACCATATTCAGGAAATGTGTGGTTTTTCTTTGAAAAAGAATATACCAACCACAATGTACGAAGATTGGAGACATCATCGCAAGAAATTTATTGATGTTTTAATCAGGGAGATTATAATACGCGTTGCACTCTTTTTTCCTTGATTGAGGTTTTGTCCCACTGGGTTTTCCTGGTAAGGTTTTTAATGAGGCAACAAATAATGCGTATCAAAAGATATGTGTACTCTTTTTCATTCACTAGAATTTTTTCCCACTGAGTTCTTTCTAGTAAGGTTTTAACGAGGCACATAATCTATGGACATCCAAAGGGGAGTGTTATAAATCCATTGAATAGTGGATAATCCATTTGCTTTCTTCATGAACTTATCCTATCATGTATCTACATTTCCAAGGTGACATGAATCTTTGTAGATAACTATGTACCTATTAATTGGACATTTCTCATGGTGACCTTTGAGAGTGATATCTTAACACTATAAATAGTGATATCACTCACCATTTGGGATATACACTTGAATAAGAAGAAAATCTTCTCCTACATCTACTTTTCTTATCT
This sequence comes from Solanum sitiens, assembly GCA_016801875.1. Taxonomy (NCBI): domain Eukaryota; kingdom Viridiplantae; phylum Streptophyta; class Magnoliopsida; order Solanales; family Solanaceae; genus Solanum; species Solanum sitiens. Next base: position 1,798,091 of record JABWTJ010000135.1, on the reverse strand, counting down.
TCTTCCTTTATACTTATATTATTCTTAGCTTAGATTTTATAACAAGGCATAATATTTTTTAATTTTTTTCTTTTTTTAGAAAAGGTATACTACCATCCGCGAATAGTTTTTTTAAAAATTTATTGGTCATAAATCACATCAAAATAATTAAATACATTTTAGATATTAATACATACATAAATTGAATATTAATTAAAAATAATTTTATTTTCAAAATTTACTAATAAATTAAACAACATTATTCCCTTAAAAACGGACCATTAAAAAAGAAAAGTAGTTAAATTTCACGTTGAATCAAATTTGTATGGAGGGTAAATATACATTTTATTATAATTCTTGATTGTTTATTGCACTATACAATTTAAAAATATGTTAGCAAATTTGACTATATAATAATAAGTAGCGAAAATGTAATCAAGAAAAACAAAAGCATAAATTATTTGTTGAATATTTAATATTTATTTTATTTGAAAATTAAAATTATCCAGATCTAATCTTCGATCTATCTATATATAAAAATTTAAGAAAAAATAACACATGTCAGCATCATAAAATTTCAGAATTTTAAATAATTATAATCAATAATCAATAATTAAATAATTAAAAAATTTCCATTTTAATTTAAAACAGTTTTAACATCACGTTTTTACACTATACAAAAAAATATTTCTTATGTATAGCAACTAAAAAATAAATATTGTTATGAAACTATAGAATAAGAAGAAGAAAGTAGAGAGAAGAAAAGACTTATTGTTTCTCTTGATGAACGGTTTTACAATGAAGAGGAGACCTCTATTTATAAGGGAAACCTAACTTGGTCCCCAAGTAGGACTCTTAACCATATCCTAAAAGGACTCCACATGATAGACATTCACTATAATACAAATACTTTATAACACTCCCCCTAAATGTCTAATTCACAGATTATGTGCCTCGTCAAAAACCTTACTAAAAAAAACTTTAAGAAAAGAAAAACTCTAGTAAAGGAAAAGAGTACACATATCTATTAATACGCATCTATGCTTCCTCATTAAAAACCTTACAAGGAAAATCCAGAATCAATCAAGCAAATGTCTTCATATTTCGATAATATATTTTTAAAATTATCCATATCTTCACATGAGATGAGATACACAAAATAAATATATATTAAATATTAGTGTTGTCAAAAGGGTACAATATATTCAAAGTAATAAATTAATAATTAAATATTAAAAATTGAGCCTTAATTTATTGTTTCCTCTAAGTCAAAAATGAGTTATTAGGAAAATAAAATAAAATAATTATTTAATCCTAGTTAAAAACAGACTGCATGTTTTTAACATTAGATCAAGTTAAAGACCTAATATAATACAAACACATGATAAATCCTAGTTAATAACAGGCTGTATATTTTTAACATTAAATCAAGTTAAAGACCTAATATAATACAAACACATGATAAATCCTAGTTAATAACAGAATGTATGTTTTTAACATTAGATCAAGTTAAAGACCTAATATAATACAAACACGTGATAAAGTTTAGTATTTGACTAACACTATCATATTAGAATCATACAAAGAAATCAATGAATAATATATATTATTTAATTAAGATGCAAGCTAATGAACTATAAAAATATGACTAAACTAATTTAAAATACTAATACTCATGTAAACCACTATCATTACATGAAATTTATTAATAAATCTACCAATAAATATATAATTAAAAAAATAATCACTCTTCGATATTTACAGAACCATCACCAATTAAGTGATCTATCTTTTCTTCAGGATGTACGAAGAAATCTGCTACATCCAAGTGCGTGATGTCAACTTGATTTTCAGAGATAAAATTTGCCTCAGGATTTTTCTCTTTCTTCTTTAGCGATTCTTGATAAAGCTCAACCAAGTGATTGGGAGTACGACAATCACGTGCATAATGACCTCTTCCACCACATCGAAAACAACCTTCCCTAGTTGCTTCACATTTCTCATCCTTTATTTTTTCCTTTTTATTTGATGAATGATTAACACCAGGAAAAGAATTACGTTCTTGACCATAATCACGCCCACGCCCACGCCCACGACCACGTTCACGATCACGATTAGGACCACAACCTTTTTCACGCCTAGCATGGTGGGCGTACGCCTCATTCACTTCAGGAAGTGGTTCAGATTTAGTAGGCCGATTCTCATGATTTTTCAATAATAAATCATTATTTTGCTCATCCACAAGAAGAAGAGAAATTAGTTCAGAATACTTTTTGAAACCTTTCTCTCGATATTTTTGCTGCAAGAGCACATTCGAGGCATGGAAATTGGAGAACGTCTTTTCCATCATATCAATATCACTAACCGTTTCTCCACATAATTTCAACTGAAAAATGATTTTGAACATGGCAGAATTATACTCATGTATAGACTTAAAGACTTGTAACCTTAGATGCATCCAATCATATCGTGCCTTTGGATGTATGACCATCTTCAATTGGTCAAATCTTCCTTTTAGATTTTTTCACAAAACAAGTGGATCCTTCACTGTCAGATATTCGATTTTCAGAATCTCGTCAAGATGATGACTCAAGAATATCATTGCTCGTGCACAGTTTTGATTTGATGCCTTATTTTCTTCTTTTATGGTGTCTCCAAGACCCATTGCATCAAGGTGGATTTCAGCATCCAACACCCATGAGAGGTAGTTCCTGTCCGAACTTTGAAGGGCAGTGAACTCTAGTTTTGTAAGATTGGCCATTAAAATTAAAAACAAAAGAATAAATAATACCTTTATTAATTTTTCAAATCTAACCTTCAATTTTGAGAAATTAGAGTCTCGTACTGATAACGTATTATGAAACTATAGAAGAAGAAGAAGAAAGTATTGAGAATAAAAGACTTATTGTTTCTCTTGATAAATGGTTTTACAATGAAGAGGAGCCCTCTATTTATAGGGAAAATCTAACTTGGTCCCCAAGTAGGACTCTTAACCATATCCTAAAAGGACTCCACATGATAGACATTCACTATAATACAAATACTTTATAACAAATATGAATTTTTACCTCTTTTTTCTCTGTTTTATTAATATTTTACTTATCCAAAATCCAAATCAACATCAAATTCTCAATTTTAAAATAGATTTGCAAAAAAAAAAAAAGAAGCAAATTAAAGACATATTAATATTTTTACTTTTTAAATTTTGATTTATGAAAATAGTAATAGGGATGCTTAAATATAGGTAACAGATTAAATAGAATAATTCTTTAAAATATTAAAATAGGGTAATTTGTTTTTAAAAAAAACAATGAAAATTGACTATACTAACTATGAAAAATCAGTTTTCTTTCAAAAAAAATAAAAAAGATACCCCTAATAGGAACTACCCACGTTCTTATTCCTTCTTTTGGGGGAAGTTTTCATTTTTTTATTAATAAGTAGTAATAATATCACTAATAATTTATTTATTATTTTATGTAAAAATCATTATTTATATTATTATTATTTATTAATAATTATTAAAAATATGAAAAATCTCCTTTTTTTTTAATTTTTAATTTTTAGTTTGAATTGGTCTTAATCCTTATCTGATTGATGTTTTTGAATTTCAAATTGATGACAACTTCTCATCAACTATTTTTTAACTTGTCATAATGAATAACTTTTTACTTCATTACAATTATCCTTAAATAAACTATCCCAATTAGTCTTCTAAATCAACCCCACCCACTTCTTCTATATATAAAAAAAACTATCGAGAATCCAAAATTACTATACATTGTTGTAATTGTTCAAAAATATTATCATAATTTGAATTTGAATACATTTAATTATTTCAGAAGTACAATAGTCTTCTCATGCATGATGATGGAAACAATTCATTAAGGAGAAATATGAATATGAGCGAGAGGTGCTAGAAAGATATGTATTTAATCGCTCAAAATATGAATTTAAATTCTTTTCATGACTTTCTTAGTGCCAAGGTATAAAAATGTCAATGAGTCTTTTTGGTATGTATATAAGTTACTCCTTTTAGTTCTACGTACTTCTTTTTGGTTTTCTCTATGAATGGTAATTTGATATATAGTTTGGTTTGTATATTTTGTTATTCAAGTTATATTGGATGAAGTTTTACATATCTTACTAATTTTATACACTATGGAAAGAAGCATCAATTAAGGAATTGATCGTTAATGTTGATGAACCCATTGTTTGTAAAATAACTTTATCGATTGAGCAACAACCAGAACACAAGTTTAGATGTGGAAGAGAGCATAAGCAAGACGAAGCATAAGAGGAGCACAACTCTTTGTAAGTGTCTTGTTTCTTAAAGAATTTAGATTTTAGATTTATTGAATTTAAAGTAAAGACAATATTTTGAAGTTCACATATTATACTTTTTATTCTTTTTTTTTTATAAAAAAAAAAGAATAAAAAGATAACTTCATAAAAGGAACACAAAAATATTAACTACTACTAATAAATATGTGACTGAAATAATGCTACATGCACAATGGATAAAGATATTTTTGTTCAAAGTATAAGGGTACCTGTTAATCTTAAATAAAATAAAAAGGAAAAAGACTCAAATATGCCATCGAACTTTTAAAAAAGGCTCATTTATGCCATCAGTTAAATGTTTGGCTCATTTATGCCATTACCGTTAAAGAAAAGACTCATTCATGCCATTATTTTTTAACGGTGATCTTGCAAAAACCATTTTTGACACGTGCCTAATTATAATTCGGCCAAGTCATCAATTTTTTTAATAAAAACAATTCTGAAAAAAATAATTCAATATTTATTCAAAATTTTAATTTTTTTATTTAAAAAATTGATGACGTGACCAATTATAATTCGGCCACGTCATCAATTTATTTAATAAAAAATAAAAAAAAATTAATTCAATTTTTTTTTTCCAAAAACAAACAAACAAAGAAACAAAACGAATTCATGATATGAAATTACCAAAGCATCCTTTAATACATTAATAATGGGTCCCAGTTTCGGTTTTTAAGAAATTGCATATTGGAAGGATATTTTTGTCCAAAGTTGAAATAGAATAAGTAAAAGCATTAAAACACAGTGACACTGAATTATAAAATATCTAAAAATATCAAAATTATCCCTAGGTGGACAAGCAGGTATGTTGAGCTCCTGCCTGTATCACCTATAGTATTCATTTTCCTATATATATCCACATATATTGCTCCATTACTGATGCTCTTCTCATTTAACGTATAATTCCAATGAGAAATTCCTTCCCTGATCAAGTAATATTAAGTACTACCAGGCAACTGACTTCTCCCACTTTCATCCATTTTTAATGTATTATTAATACCTCTTTTTTATACATTTAAAAAACACTAAAAGATAGGATCATGTGGTTTTAAATTAACAAAACAAAATCTGCGCCACATGTCATAATAAGTCAGTTTTTTACTCTTTTTTTCTGAAATTTGACACTTCTTGGGCTAAATTCTAAAACCTTAAGACCCCTCAATAAATCTTTCTTCTTTTCATCCTTTCTTTAAAAAGAGTTTCAGTTTTGGGAACTTGAGGCTGAGCTGCAATTTGTGTGAAGTGAAAAATGGAGGGACTATTTTTGGTGGATCTTGAAGGCAAAACTTATAATTGCAAATTTTGCAAAACCCAATCAATCGTGAAATCAAATATGAGAGCCAACAACAAGAAGAACATCTATTATGTTATAACTTATAAAGTAAATATTAATATACAAAAAAATAGTTCTAAAAATAAAATGTAGTTGGTCTCTTCACATGTTCATATGACATCTACACAATTTAACGTGGAATACAAGTGCAAAGCACGTGAGCTTAGATGACAAGAAAAATATACAACAAATAACGTCTACGAGATAACATTAGTGAGATATAATTAATTGCATGATTGGACCTCTTCAAATTGAAATAATTATATACTGTATTGCATTTAACTACTAAAATTTTTAATTGACCATCTGCAATAATATTTGTGCAAAGTTAATTATTCAAATCTTCGCTTAATTAAGCAATTTTATTTACTATAACATATATTTTTTGAATTGGTAATCACGTGCAATGCACGTGTCGAAAAACTAATCCAATGAAATATTGATAGCTCTTTTTTTTATACATTTAAATAGCACTAAAAGATAGAATTAGGTGGCTTTGAAGTTTAACAAACCAAAATCTGAGCCACGTGTAATAATAAGCGATATTTTTTATTATAACATATATTTTCTGAATTGATAATCACTTGCAATGCACGTGTCGAAAAACTAATCCAATAAAATTTTGATAGCTTTTTTTTATACATTAAAGTAACACTAAAAGATAAGATTAGGTCGCTTTGAAGTTTAACAAAACAAAATATACGCTGCATGTAGAGTCGTCAATATGGGCTAGGCCTGTTGGGCCGGCCTGGCCTAGCCCGGTATTTAATAGAGTTGGGCTATGATTTTTGGAGCCCATTTGAGAAAATGATTTCTTAGCCCGGCCTAAATAAGGCTGTTGATTTGTGGGCTTGATAAATATCGGTAGGGCCGGCCCGTGGGCCAATAAAAATTAATTAAAAAATATAATATAATATTAAAATTTAAAATTAAAGAGAGTACAAGCTCAAAATAATTATGTTAATATTTCTATTTAGATATTTATACTTTTACTTAAAAAAAAACTTAATATATATTACAAAGATAATTTTATTTGTGGATTTGATTAAAAAGTAGTAACATTAACATCATGCAATTTTGTTTTATCGATATTTATGATAATATATTTAAATTATAATTTATAATTTAATTTAATAATTCTAAATATAATATAATTTTTAAATAAAATGGGCTGGCCCGGCAAGCCTGTAGCCCACGTACTTGTGGGTTGGGCCGGCCGTTTTTTGGCCCACACCAAAGATGAGCTAGCCCGGCCTGACCCGTAAAATGTCGAAGTCTGTATGATTAGCCCGGATAGGGTGGGCTAGCCCATATTGACAGCTCTAGCTGCATGTAATAATAAGCTACTTTATTTATTCTAACATATATTTTTTGAATTGGTAATCACGTGCAATGTACGTGTCAAAAAACTAGTCCAATTAAATATTTATAGCTCTATTTTATACATTTAAACATTACTAAAAGATAGGATTAAGTGGCTTTGAAGTTAACAAAACAAAATATGTGTCGCATGTAATAATAAGCGATTTTCTTTATTATAACATATATTTTCTGAATTGGTAACACGTGCAGTACACGTGTCAAAAAATTAGTCCAATAAAATATTGATAGCTCTTTTTATCCATTTAAACAACACCAAAATATAGGATTAGGTGTCTTTGAAGTTTAACAAAACAAAATTTGTACCACATATAATAATAAGCGATTTTATTTATTATAACATATATTTTCTGAATTGATAATCACGTGCAACACATGTGTCGAAAAATTAGTCCAATAAAATATTAATAGCTCTTTTTTATTCATTTAAAGAGCACCGAAAGATAAAATTAGGTGGCTTTGAATTAACAAAATAAAATCTACACCATATATAGTAATAAATTGATTTTCTACTTTATTTATTTCTGAAATTTGACACTTTACTTTTGTGTGCTAAATTCTAAAACCTTAAACCCCCTCAATTAACCTTTGTTCCTTTCATCTTTTCTTCGAAAAGGGTTTCAGATTTGAAGAATTGGGGCTGAGCTGCAGCTTGTGTGAGGTGAAAAATGGAGAGACTATTTTTGCTCGGGTGAGCCTTGTGGGTGCCTTAGAAGAAATGGAGAAATATAATTGCATATAATCTTCTTTTCTAATTCTTTTAAGTAGAAACTCATTTAAAATATTATTTTTTATATTTACATATATATCCAAACTAAGGTTTCAGTTAAATTTATTATTTTTCCTTTTTCAATTTATGTAGAACACTTAATTTCAAGGTTCAATTTTCTAAATTTACATCGTAAATTTAGAAATATTAGCTTTTAAAATAAAATTTATATATTTAAAAATTATATAAAAAATAACATAATCACAAAAATTATCAATGTCATATAAATTGAAATGGAAAAAAAGGACAACCCTGACATTCCTTTTGAACACCCTTTCCACTAGGCCAAAGCCTCTATTCATGAGATTGTGCAAAATGAATTATATATTTGTATTTAATAAATTTTGAATTACAGAAACAGTGTAATTTTTTAATAAATGATGGTCACGTGCATACTCTTATCAAGTTGTAGCTTCAACCCTGATTATAGATCTCGAAAAATATGAAGGTGAACCAAAATAAAAAATAAAAATATTTTTTATAATAAATGTTCTCTTTGTATATGTCTTTTTATTTTAGGTTATTGATTAATGTGATTCATAATATTTTTTATGTTATTTTTAAATATACAAATTTGTATTAACATCACGTGCTAATTGAGCTAAAAGGATGTATATTAACATCTCCTTAGGAAAAAAAAAGATTTACGGTAACCAATCAATTTTCCATTTACCAACTAACACTAAAATTTGTTAGAGTCAAGCCTAGGGTTGATATTAAGTAAGACATAAAATTATTTCGATTTTTTGAATTTAAGTTATTAGGGTATGAATTTTCTATCTGAATTATCACCAATTTTGTTTAATTAAAAGTTAAAACACACCTCAATAATAAAATAGTGTTCAATTTTATAATTTTATTTCATTGATATAATGTGTTTGCTAAGTTGCTCAAGAATAATATTGTCGAAATTGATAAAAGCTAAAATTTAACTTTTGAATTCAATATTTGTGGCTAATGCTAAATTTCTTACATAATTTTTAGGGAAAAACTTCAATCATATAGTATTTTTGCATTTTTGGTTTTATGAGTTTGAATTAAATCAGAAAGTCTGAACTACATTTAGAAATGTTTCAAAACATATTGTGTAATTTATTAAGCTATTTCAGACTCTGACAAATTATTAACATATCGTCCAAAAATTCATCAAGTCCAAAATCGGCAAATTTTCAAATATGAGGTTTTTATTTTGTTATTAATTCTGTCTATAATCATCGTATAGTTTGTTTCGAGAGATTTTTGGATTGAGGCACAAAATACTTTAAAAGTTATTGTTATGATATTTATATGATTCTGTTATGTCCAAGTAGGTACATTATAAAGGAATCTTAGACTTGATACTATATAGTAATACTAGACGATAGCAAGCCTGTGCAAGCACAAGTCCAACACAAAAAATAAGTTAATTTTATAATATAAATATTATAATTCAATTTGTTGAGATAACATTTATTATAGTTTTAAACTTTAATTATAAATTAACGGAATGATCGCTATTTATTATTATTGAAATGAATGGTTCAATTTGATTTCATTATTAGAGTTTTCTTTTATTCCCTATTTCTTTTCGGATTTATTTATTTTTTCAAAATATGAATTTATTATCATAATTTGATGCCTTGAGTTGTTTTGTATTGTCTCCTATACTTATCCTTTTTGGAAAACTACAAAAAATGGATTCACGATTTAAACTGTTTACTCAATTTTCTCCTTATTTTATTCACTGAGCCACTACTTTTTCATCCTTAATACCATTAGAGTATATACAAATTCTGATGGTATCTATATACTTTGATGATATCAAGCAATAAATGAGTAGTCTTCATACTGAAACAGCTGCTTCAATCAGTGTTAAGTCTGACTAGCCCACAACTGACTACTTATTGAAAAACCGAACATGAAATGAAAAGTCGTACTACAACAACTGTAAATAAACATTCCCTTCTCGCTCTGACTTTGATCGACTTGCCCGCACAATGTCTTTTTTGAGAAAACAGGTCAAGGGGCTAAGTGACTCTCAAAATTCGTCTTTTGTATCACGTCAAGAGAAATGACATAGATAAGATAATTGCTTAAAGAGTTTTATTGTCGAATTGATATCGAAATTGGATCCCAATAGTTATTGCTGCCCAAAGGTGCTTTATGAAAGCCGGTCCACAGTGATAGTATGATTAATTCCATCGATCGAACGAAAACCGCTTCTTGCTTTTTTGGCCTAACTACTCTGCTTGCTTAACACAAGTCTTATCAACCTTCAGGGACCACTTCACTATCCAGCAAGCTCCGACTCGAAAGCAAGAAGCAAGGCGCAGCTGCTGCGCGAATATATATCTATACACATATGCACATTCTAATGGTATTAAGGAGTAACATAGTATTGTTTTCACTGCGGGACTGCTTCTTCCTCTTTAGTTTCATTATATATATATACACACACATCGATGATATTAGACAATAAACACGCATTGATGGTTAAAAATAAGGATATGAAATAAAGAGATAGCCGCTAATAAATAGTTTTTTTTAGTACAAATATTTTTCGTAGTATCTTTTTATATATGGTTGGAGAATATGTATATCACAAAATAAAAGTAAACATGTTAATGATCAATTAATATGATTAAGTCACGCATGTTGATATTCAAATCTTTGCTCATTCTTCTATAATATTAACTCAATTAAGGTTTTCAATTGTGACATTCAATTGTAGAACTTAGGAACAAACATTTAAATTGGTATTCCTGGGGTCTAAGGTTGTTAGTGTCATTTTCCTATATATATCCACATATATTGCTCCATTACTGATGCTCTTCTCATTTAACGTATAATTCCAATGAGAAATTCCTTCCCTGATCAAGTAATATTAAGTACTACCAGGCAACCGACTTCTCCCACTTTCATCCATTTTTATTACATTATGTTTCCTTCACAATCAAAATGCATTAGTATAATCCTTACTTTAACAAAATTCAATTTGATTCCATCTAATCTTTGATGCATATGCACCTATACAAGGAATAAGTGTGTTTTATGTTCACATAGTCTGATTGTGATATTCCTCCTGTTCACAAATGTTTCGTAAAGCCATTTTTGTTAATTATGTGCTTAGGGACTTACTGACTAGAATTTTGGAATCATATCAATTGAGTAATTTCAAAGTTTGTTTTGTCTTTTACACAATTAGAAGTGGCTTAATATATCGTTAATCTGTATATGTGTGATGCCATCTAATGACAACGTTTAGCTGCAATGCAAGGACTACATTCTTCTCTCTTTTCTAAAAGAGAGAAGGTTACACATGTTAAGATCTGTTGTATTTATTTAATTCCATTCTTAGTTGTGATGACATTTTCTTTATGTAGGATATTGAAAATGAAGTAGCATAACACTTGAAGAGGAAGAGGCTTTTCAGAAATGTCGCATGACAAGTTTCTATTTCATTGTTAGAATGAAGTTTTTTTCCAGTTTAGAGAATATTGGTTCATTCGGAGATGTATACGTTGTTATAGTGTTACAGTTGTGTTATTGGCAATTCTTCTGCTCCATTTTGTTTGAGGAGGCAATCATGAGCCCTGCTTGGCAATCAACAATGACACTTGAATTTGAAGCTTTATACGCTAATAATACTTGGAATCTAGTTCAATTACCTGCAGGAAAAAGGGAAATTGGGTGCAAATGGATTTACAAAAGCAAACATAAGGCTGATGGGACAGTGGAGAGATTCAAGGCTAGACTTGTGGTAAAGGGATACACTCAACAAGCTGGCATCGATTATACTGAAACATTTTCCCCAGCAGTTAAGATGACTACAATGAGGACCTTGATTAGTTTGGCAGTAAAGAAGGGCTGGGATTTATATCAACTAGACGTGAACAATGCATTCTTACATGACGATCTAAATGAAGAAGTTTATATGAAACTCCCACAAGGACTCCAAGTTGGTGAAAAGGGACTTGTTTGCAAGCTAAATAAGTCTTTATATGGCTTGAAACAAGCTACCAGGCAATGGTATGAGAAACTGGCAGAAACTTTGTACTGAAGAGGCTACTCACACTCCACCAGTGACTATTCTTTGTTTTATAAAAGGGACAAATCATCTGCAGTCTTCATAGCAGTGTACGTTGATGATATAATTTTAACAGGAACTGATTTGGCTGAAATTACATCCCTGAAGTCTTTCCTACATGATCAGTTCAAAATCAAGGACTTAGGGAGGCTCCATTATTTTTTGGGTTTAGAGATTCTTTACAAACAAGATGGTGTGCTTATTACACAAAGAAAGTTTACTACAGATTTGATCAAGGAGTTTGATTGTCATCATCATAGTCCAACTTCCTCTCCCCTTGATGTTGTTGTCAAATTAAAGTCACATGAAGGCACTGTGTTACAAGACCCAACATATTATAGGAAATTGGTAGAAAAATTGAATTTTCTTACAAATACTAGACTAGACATTGCATTTAGTGTGCAACATCTTAGTCAGTTTCTACAGACACCAAGAGAGCCTCACTTAAAAGTTGCCCTTCATGTGTTGAGGTACTTGAAGAATAATCATACATTAGGGATTTATCTATCTAAAGAGTCAAACTATACTATCACTGCCTATTGCGACTCGGATTGGGCTGCATGCCCCGACTCTAGAAAGTCAGTAAGTGGATATATAGTGCTCATAGGGAATTGTCCAATAAGCTGGAAATACAAGAAGCAAACGACTGTCTCACTTTCTTCAGCAGAGACAGAATACAGAGCAGTACGAAAGGTGGTTGGTGAGTTGGTTTGGATTGAACGATTACTTCACGAGTTAGGAGAAGGACCTTCCCAACCTATATCAGTTTTTTGCGACAGTCAAGCAGCTATACATATCACAAAGAATCCTGTATTTCAAGAAAGGACTAAGCACATAGAGGTTGATTGTCACTTCGTTCGAGATAAGCTTCAAGAGGGACTTGTGACTCTTCACCATATTCCAACCGTGGAGCAATTAGCTGACATATTAACCAAGAGTCTTAATGGCCCCAAGCACTCAGCCATTTTGCACAAGTTGTCTGGAAGTATCTCCCTTCCAACTTGAGGGGGAGGGGGGTGTCGAGATTAATTAGGCCCTAACTAATTATTTGTAATTGATGTATGTAGATTAGTTAGATTTACGGTTGTAGAAAGTTTGTTACAAATTAGTTAGATGATTAACTATCACATGGTGTATATATTTTCCATCTTTTCATACACGTGTATAAATACAGGAAGAAGGAGGAATGGAAGGCAGTTTTTCTTTTCCCAAATTGTGATCTCGTCCATCTTCTTCATGTTTCTTTATCATCCTCAATTGTTAGCATAAGCTCCATTAATGGAGTTCTCAACTGCTGAATTACAACTTTAACAGCTGCAGCTTCTCAATTCCCTGAATATTTATTTAATATTATTATGTGCTAGCAAAATTTCAATTTTACGAGACACATATTGCAAACAGGAAAAACTTGAGGAAACATACAATATATAATATATTTCTACATAACTAATAAAAATAGAAAGTAAATATCATCTTTCAACTCAAAAGTGCATGCGCATATAACTACGAAGACCTGAATTAAATGAAGTAAGCAAATTGTTTTACAATGAAAAACAATGACAATTTGTCCAAACAAATATTTGGTCTGCAACCGCTCAAATGAAGAAGGTCAATTTTCACATAGCGTAAATCTCCTCAATGAGAAGAAGCTTGGGGGGTTCGAGGTATGGGTGAACAAAAATTGGAAGTAAATAGACGAATGATACTCACCAGAATTCAAAATGCAGAACCACACAAAAATATCAATTGTCACGAAATAGAGTGAATTGTGAAACAAACCAACAGAACCATCAATAACTTACTACCACAGCTAACTAAGTTTGAAAATTGAAGGTTACAAATCAAGAAAAAAAGAAAGCAATGCATATCTCTGTATGCTATCAATTTCTTATTAGAAAGAAATCAACAAAACTTTAGAATATGGTCTAAAAAAATATTGTATAGATTTTGCTTAAGCAAAGGTAGATATGATCTTTGATTAGTACTTGTTGAATAAATATGAAGATCTCTGATAAGTTCAAAACTCACAGATAAAAACATATGAATAAGGGTCAAATTATATGCTAAATTTGTGTATATACTTATAGAAGCTAAGATTAAGATTATCAATCCAGCAAAAAGAATCTCTCTAATCTCCCTCAAATAGTTATAAATTTATGATACTATTTTTTGTTCCTAATAAATCAGTCCCAACTATTAGCTATAATCCTCCAGGTTAGTCGACTAAAATTTCAATATGCAGCTCGGAGGAGTGATGACTTGACCATTATGATTTACATATCGCAAACAACAAAATTTAACAAAATTAATGTATCAATTTCCGTAGAATACAATATATCAACTAAGGAAACAATTTAGGTCCAAAAGTTGAAGAATATTTGAAGGTATTGTCCAAGTCAAAAGTATCAATTTTTATAATCTATAATATTTACCATCAAAAAGTTTTTTTCCAGTTTAGAGAATATTGGTTAATTCGGAGATGTATACGTTGTTATAGTGTTACAGTTGTGTTATTGGCAACTCTTCCGCTCCATTTTGTTTGAGAGGAAAACTCAAGTAACCATATTGATTCCTTAGACATATAGAATTAATAACGTTGAAGTAGCGTGAGGTGGTTATAGTGTCATAATTTGGCAACTCTTTTGCTCCATCTAGTTTGAGAGGAGAACTCAAATAAGCGGAGAATCAATACTAACTGGTCACCAGCTATAGTGACCTTGTTTGCAAAATTGATGTATTTAAGCTACCACACATTGTTGACATGTTTAATCATGTTTGCTGAAAATATGTTGACCTTTTTGTTTCAGATTTCATTCTCCATGTATATATGATTGGTTACATTAGTTGAAGAAAAAGTTTCTTAGTTCAAAAGTAATTGTCATTCTTAAGAGGTATAAATAACGACCATGTTGGATGTCAGTATGATCCTTTATTACTTGTCGACATATCCTTGTTTGATAGGTTAGTCTTTTAACGAACACCTTATCTGGAATAGACTTGCCCTTTAAGAGCCAACCTTATCAATTGAAAAGTGAAATTGCACTCTCCACTTAATTTAGTGACTTGATTTATGCAAATAAAACTTCACGCACAATCAAAAATCATTTGAGAACATGCTATCAAAGAAGTGTTGAGCCCGTGCTTGCACGGGCCAATATCATCTAGTATATATATATATATATAGTAGAAGAATGAGTATAGACTTTTGACAATACTTTCTTATGCTACGTGTCTACTGGATTCACTTTTATTCAGCCACCGCATCAATGTTGCGCTGGTCTTTCGAGGTATCGAAGAGTATAGTGGCGTAGGCAAATATACAAGTAAAATGATAGACAAAGTGATCAAATAACATATTTTGGACACTCTTGACATAATAAGTTGTTATAGCCTAGTGGTTTAATGTCTTGAATGTGGGTTTAAACATCTTTAATGAGTCAGTGCTCATGTGTCCAAATCTCACTTGCAATAATTTTTCCCCTTTTTAAAAAGAGCTTTTGTTGTTTAATTTTTGGATCCTCTTCATAAAATATAAAATTTTTGATTCTGCCACTGCTCATGTTCTCATCACTTGGAAAAGAGGCATAGAGAATAACTTTTGTTGTTTAATTTTTGGACCCTCTTCATAAAATTTCTGGCTTCGCCACTGGAAGAGGAAGACAAAAGTGTTTGGTGTCCATAACATTTTCTTCAAGTACAAGTATTGCTGCAATTTTTAAGGTAATTTTTTCACATTTCTCCAGCTCTCTCTTCACCAGAACTATCTTTTTGTTTCATTTTTTTAATCCGGTTTCTGCATTTAGCTAAATAGATTTATAAGTTCATAAGTTTGAATTTCTGAAGAATTAATCGAAATTAGTGCCAAAATGACATTATGAATATTTAACAGCTTTCTGTCGGGTCTCAGCTCTGAATTTTGGTATGTTCTTTCCTTCAATCATCTTTGCTTATTGCACTAATTTCTTGTTTATTTCTTACTTATAAAAGTAGAATATGCCCTTAAAGCCTATAGAAGTAGATATGCCCTCAAAGTTCATTAATTTTATTTTGATTATTTTTGTAATGAAGGGATCAACTAAATTAGCCGACTTCATTGGTGATAGTTCTGTTGTAGGTTTCGGCCTTTTTTGGCATTATGAAAGGTTAGTCAACTTCTTCAATTTATGTATGACAATCTTTATTAGAATCGCCACTTTTTATTCTTCTTTTGGGATCAACAATGGATGATTATGTGGTAGGCTTCTCAATTTTATGCACCTAGAATGTCTTTGCAGGGTCTTTTTAGTTTCGAAATACTCAATGCACTTATTAGCATATAATACATCATAGCATAAAAGCTTTTTGGTAAGTTAGTAAAGAAACATGTAAAACAGAGTGATCAACTTCATAATAACCGGAATTTAGTGTTCTTTTTAGAAATCTTTGCTAATAGCAGTTTTTGGTTATGAGAGATTGTAAGCTTAGAGCAATTCGTAACTTCACATAGTATTATTTGTGTTTTCTAACTTTGTTCTCACTTCTTCAGTAGATTCTTCTTTCCATTTCGCGAAGGCTTAAATTTGAATATTTGGTGTTCGTCCCTAAAATATGCATCATACTTGTTGTCATTCTCATTGGAGTTGTTAATAATGTCGTCCAATATTGAATCTAGAGTTATTGTAATACTGAACTTGGGCATGGCACCTTGTGCTTCCTTTAACATCTTTTCATTTTTATCATCTGATGACAATTGGTGCTCTCAACCACCAAAGAAAATTGATCTTTTGTGTGTGGGTGGGGTGGGAATTTTTCGTACAGATGTAGAGCTTCTAAGAAAATAAAGTTTAAAACCATTGTTCTACTTGGTCACTCTCATATATTTATCAACATGACTTAGATGTGATCTAATGGTTTCAATAATCTTTGAGGAATTTAATTTTCAAGATAAACCATTCAAATGCTACTAAACGACAAGAATAGTCTGATAGAAACAGGGCACATGCATCACACATAAAGAAGAAGACAATAAATTTGTCTGTTTAAGCCTACTTTGACTTTATATGACAAATTAGCTCAACTCATGCGAGCCGAGAAATGATTTTGTGATTGCCATGTCATTTTTCATGCTTTAGCTGTTGGAACTGCTGCTCTGCCTTTTATTCTAGGGATGTCATTTAGAAACTTTCAAGTACAATTTCCTATGCATTATACTTGTAGCAACTCTCACTGGAGCTCTTTATAGTGCAGGCATGTAATTTTGATGTGTAGTTTTCTTTTGTGAATTTTTGTAACTTTGAAAATGCTCGACTGTTGAAGTTTGTGATATACTTCAACATGAACTATATGCTAGAATTTGGTGTTCATCTAGATCTTCACCATAATCTCATAATTTAATTGGAGTTTCATGTTGTCCTCTTTAGTTTTCATTTTATTCAAATTATGTTGTCTGAGCAATCCCTTAACTGTTCTTCGCCCTATCTTTTCTGTTTCTAGGTTTTCATCTAAGTTAAGTTTAAACTTTGAGAATACTCGTCTTCTCTATTTATACATTTACTCATCATTTCTCAAATGATATACCATCTGTTTAGGAAAAAAATAATGAATTCAAGTGAATCATATAACTATTAGATGAATATCATACATTCTCATAGACATGCATATATTGCTTCACTGATTCCTTTATGACTGTTGTAATGAATGTATAAGCAAATTGTCTAGAATTTTTAATTTGAAGACCTAACAAAAGTATTTTTACTTGGCGTTATCTGAAAAGTTATGATTGACGAGCTATTGTGATTTCACTGTTTCATGTAATTTAGTAAGACTATTTTCTTCCTAGGAACCAACGTATTATCATGTATTAGTTATTTTTACTAGAAATTCAAAAAATTCATTTGACATAATATAGGTAATATAGGTGCGAATCAACCTCTTGATGTGATAGAAACTTATTTTACAGCCTATCAGAAATAAATTCTTAACCCCACTAAGATAGAGATTAGGTACAAAGGTAGGAGTAAAGTCTACGTACATCTTACCCTCCCTAGACCCCACAAGTGGGATTACACTGAATATGTTGTATTTTATGTTGGATGTATTTGTATAGTTCTCTGTTTCTCATGCTAATGTGTGAAGGTGCTATATGTATAATCTTTTAGAGTAAATGGAAAGAGAATTTCTCCCTGATTTGGCTTGAACATATAAAGTTGTAGCTTCAATTGTATACCTGCATTGTCAAAGCCATTGGTTTCACTAAAATTTGGTCCAAAGACATTCATCAATCATTAAAACGACTATATGCACTCAAGGGTATAAATTGTTTGTTGCAGATAAGTAAAAGGTAAATGATGGAGAGACGTCTGGATGGATGAAGGAAATAGTGTATTGGAGTAAGGCCCCGTTTTAGCTGAACAGTCACATCTGTTAGATTTTGAATTTCATCTGATGAAGTTTGAAATACATTTTGCACCGCAGTATACTACTTAAGGAGTATAGTTTAATAAGGCCCCCTGTTTAATTAGATTTTCTTCAATGTTCCTTTAGAAAATTTACATTTAATTGATTATGTCTGACTGCTACATACCAAGACCAGAAAATTGGTAATTTCATTTTGCCCTTTCAATATCAATAAGTTCATAATTTTCTTTCACACACATCTCTGTAATACTCCAAATCACGTGTTGGGCCCGTGCTCACGGACATTAGACATCTGGTACTATAATATCTATTAGTAACTAGACACATGACTTATACATGTGTCCTTTGTAATTAAATTATTATAGAAATAGTAAACTTTTAAGTGCACTAAATCACTTGTACAAAATAATAAAATCAGCCAACTCTCGAACATCGAAAAGATTTTTGAGATTAAGTCTTAACCCCGTACACACAAATCACATATGCAAATCTATAATACTCGATGTTTGTACTCAATGGAATCGTCAAAACACAAATTCGAGGTCTCCTCGACTCGGCATCCGTGAAAATCACACCTAAAAGGCTAAAACAAGTTCGGCATCCTAAAAGATCAATCAAAATCTCAACTAGGCCTAAATCATCTCCCGAATCCAACGAAACTCTAAAAATTTCAATTTGAGTATCTGAACCTCGAATGTTGACTAAAGTCAACCAAAAGACTAAAGTTTCATAATTTCACAACTTAGGACCTTAAATCCTCGAAAAGACTCGAGAACTAAAACCCTAAACTGTCACATATTGGATTTCACATTTAGGAACTAATAAACTCGATGGAATTCCATTCTGAAACTCAGAATTACATAAGATATCGAAAACTACTTTCTTACAAACATAGCCTTTAAAACTCAAAACTTACTGAATTCTCAACTTTTAATTCCACGCGAGTTTGTTTTTTGTGACTCCTTATGTATTCATAATGTTCGACATTTCTCCCGAACAATTTCTTAAGCCCTTCACTGTTTCCACACCTGTTGGTGAGTCTTTTTGCTAAGAAATAGTTTGTCGTGATGGTACCATTTTTGTCTATCCCAAAGACATCATGAGTGACTTAGTTGCGCTAGATATGAAGGATTTTTATGTAGTTCTAGGTATGAACTGATTTCATAATTGTTATGCCTCAGTCGATTGTAGAACTCGAGTAGTAGAGCTGTCAATATGAGTTAGCCCACCCCATCTGGGCTAACCCATGCAGGCATTGACATTTTACGGGTAAGGCCGGGCTAACCCATTTTGGTGTGGGCCAAAAATGTTCAGTCCAACCCACAAGTATGTGGGCTACAGGCTTGCCAGGCCAACCCACTTTTTAAAAAAATTATAATTTTTTGTAATTATTAATTAAATTATAAATATTATCATAAATGTCGACAAAACAATACTACATGATATTAATGTTTCTACTTATTAATCAAATCTACAAATAAAATTATTTTTATAATATTTATTAAGTTTTTTTTCCAAGTAAAAGTATAAATATCTAAATAAAAATATTAACATGATTGTTTTGAGTTTGGACTCTCTTTATTTTTAAATTTTAATATTATATTATATTTTTTTATTTAATTTTTATTAGCCCACGAGCCGACTCTATCAGTATTTCTCAAGCCCCACAAATCAACAAGCTTATTTAGGCCAGACTAAGAAGCTCTTTTATTAAATGAGCTATAAATTGGCTCCAAAAATCATAGTCCAACCCTATTAAATCCCCGATTAGGCCAGACCGGCCCAACAGGTCTAGCCCATAGTGACAACTCTATCGAATAGTCAAGTTTCAGTTTCCTAATGAAGCAATGTTAGAGTGGAGGAGTAGTAATAGAAGATTTTTTTTTTTAATACCGGCATGTGTATTTAATTTATATGAAAATTGATTTTGTTCAACTATATATTAGGGATAATGCACAAGTATCCCCTCAACTTATGCTCGAAATTTCAGAGACACACTTATACTATACTAAGGTCCTATTACCCCCCTGAACTTATTTTATTAATAATTTTCTACCCCTTTTCGGCCTACGTGACACTATCTTGTGGGCCCAACGCTGGTTGACTTTTTCTTTCAAGCTAGTGCCACGTAGACCGAAAAGGGATAGAAAATTACTTATAAAATAAGTTCAGGGGGGTAATAGGACCTTAGTATAGTATAAGTGTGTCTCTGGAATTTCAGGCATAGGTTGAGGGAGTACTTGTGCATTCTCCCTATATATTATATGGAATCACTATATAATATGGTATACAAATTTGTTTGCTTTTTCTTAATCATGTTATTTACCATATGTATTAGTGTATAAAAATGGTATATAATATGATATGCAAACTAATTTACTTACTCCTTTTTAAATCAAGTTATATAAGTATGTATGGAATTGATATATATATATATATATATATATATATATATATATATATATATATATATATATATATATATATATATATATATATATATATATATTGTATGGAATGGATATAGAATATGGTAAAAATTGATTTACATAATTTTTTATACTACGCTATACATAAAAATATATTAGTTTATGAATTGTGTAAAAAGTATGGTACACAAACTCCTTTACGTAACTTTTTGTACCAAATTTTGTACAAATATGTTTTAGTACTATATGATTTCTGTATAAATATTATAATACAAATTGATTTACTTAATGGAGTGAGTCAATTGAGTAACGAAGTTTGAAAAAAATATGAGAGAGAATGATGGCATGTGTAATATTTCTAGGATTTATGAATTTTCAATTGACAGAATGTGAAGGAAGCAAAAATCGTAGGAGATATTTATGGAATAAATACCAACTAATTTGGAGAAAATTTGAATAATGGTATCCTGTTAGTTTAAAAACTTTATGTTTATGGAAATCATAATTGATTTATCAATGAGATTAAAATTTATTATTTACATTTTTTCCATTTTTAATTGATTTATTATTTTGTTAGATTTTAATAAAAATCACCAACTGAATATGGTTTAGCTGGTAAAATACAAACTGATTCTAATACGATAGTAATTTACAAAGAGTAACTTTCACATATAGTAAACGTAAAAATCATATTTGTATGGTATAGCTATACTTTGCATAATTGCGTTTCATAGTAAACATAAATATATATATTTCACTATACATATACCAAAAAAACAGTTGTATAATTCACTATACATATACAAAGAAATCAATTGTATAATTCGCTATACATATACAAAAGAAAACAGTTGTATACAAATCAATTGTATAATTTGTGTATGTATAAAACGAGAAAGAGAAAGACAAAAGAAAATTGGGCAAGGAAATATTTTTATTGTATAATTATAAGTGTATATGACGAAGATATATGTATTTGTATGTGTATATACAATTTTCTCTTGCTTTATACAAACAAAAACACAATTCATACATTTAATTTTTATTTGTATAAGCGAGATCTGGGAGAGTGGCGAGCAAGATCTGGGAGAGGGGAGAGAGGGAAACGAAAATATATGTATATATATAATTTTTTCTCACTTTATACAAACACAAACACATTTTATACATTTGTGTTTGTATAAAAGCGACATGGAGCGAGTGAGAGAAAGAGAGTGGCGAGCGATACTTTGAGAAAGAGAGGCGACTGGCAAACGGTTTACTACAATGCACAATTAAATCAAAGTGTGGTTATAATATTTAAGTTGATTTATTAGTTTGCCATTATATACAATTTTCCCATACAAACCACAAAATTGATACATTAGTAAAAATTTCTAACCGATTTAGTATTTGTTAGTTACCAAAAAATAACAATTAGTTGGTAATTTACCAACGTATATCTAATTAGTGTTGCCAATCTGTGTTTAAAAAATATATTTTTAAATTTATCAAATTTTACAGAAACACGAATTTATCAAAGTTAAATGAACTAGTAAGAACAGAAGAACAAAAAATAATTAAAAAAAAAACAAACTAAAAATTTATAAACATACTAGAATTTGAAAAATCATAATGGAAAAAGATCAAGCCCAGTGAATGTACAGTGTCCCCTTAATGAAATTATTCCCCTCTAGTATACTAGGTTTGATTTGGAATATGTCCTCCCAATATAGAATGATCTCAATCACCAGTGTATTGATACCCAAAATGCTGGTGTCAGCGAGCCACTCAACGAAAATAAAGTACACGAAAAAACTTTGTGCACAAGAAGAAGAAATCAGAAAAATTTGTAAGAAAAAAGTCTGTAGATCCAGTGATATTTATAGATAAGAGGAGCTGGTTCCGAAAGGTTGCAACCTTTAGAAATCCACATGACCATTCATGAAAGTATGCAACCTTTCAAACGGTCATGGGCGTTTCTGGAAGTTGTAACGTGTTAGAACAATCATTTCCAACGGCAGGAAATTCAAAATAAAATGGAAAATAATTTAAACTAAAAGGGTCACGCGGATCTGAGTCGGATCGAAACGTTTCGGTTGATCTACTAAAAAATTGAAACATTTTTATTAATCTCAACTAAATAATTGAAAATGTTTCAGTTATCAACTAATTTATTAAAAATGTTTTGGTCATTTAATTAATTAAATAAATAACTTACTAAATAATTAAAACAAACCTTATTAAAAAATAATCTCTCCATCGATCATTTTTCAAAGCCAAAGCCAAAGCCGAGCCAAGCGACGACGGTGACGGCGCAAGGGGTGTCCCTCTTTCCAACCCTTTTAGCAATTAATAAGAGTGTTTCTATATTTAAACTCTTATATTTTTCTTTCACTACCGATGAGGGAGAGATGCCTTTTCACTAAAATATAAGAGGACTTTTCAAGGTACCAATTCTTCAAGTTCCCAACTTTCCAAGTTCCTCTCTTTTCATCATCCCTCAGTTTCCCATTAACTCTTGCTATATACTCAACAATTCCCCCACATGAATGGGGAATGATTATAACATAAGGAATGCACAGAAGAGTATGTACTTTACAAGCAAGGATCAAATGAATCTGGATAAGTAGGTTTCCCATTGGAATTTCATAGTGAACATAAGACGGATATACTCGGTCAATTGGTAGATGTAATATCTTTCAATCGGCGAGCTTTATTGTATACCTAGACAATCATATGTCACACAATTAACCATTTACCGTTTATGGTTCTTACGATTGTGTTGATTTCATCCATCAACACCTCCTGATTTTATGAGTGTATAGAGAATAGACTTCTGACATAAAATTCTCTTTGAAACGGCTTATACTTCACACCATATAGGTGATTTCTAACCGTATCATCTCGTAGATACACTATTTAGTCAAATCTGTCAAACTTACCAAATCACAAAAAACTTTAAGCTTTATTAACTCATTAACAAGCCTTAAAGTCTTAACCTTGTTCCTGGACATTGTCTTCATCATGGGAATGGATTGACTTGATTGACAATGTCGAACCGTCAATCACAACTTTATTTTTCTCCTTGAATCTAGCTCTTGGGATCTCCAGTCTTCTAGATAGAGTTACTGCCATGCCAACTTGTCTTAAGCCGTAAACCCATTTCCTTAGATGATTTTGCAACTACCTATCTCACCGGGCCTTTTGTTAGTGGATCTGATACATTATCGCTCGACTTCACATAGTCAATTATGATAATTCCACTAGAGAGAAGTTGTCTTATGGTGTTATGTCTCCGTCTTATATGATGAGACTTCCCATGGTAAATGACGCTCCTTACCCTATCTATTGCTGCTTGACTATCGCAATGTATGCAAATAGGTCCCCTATGTTTTGGCCATAATGGACTATCCTCAAGAAAATTTCGGAGCCATTTCACTTCTTCACCAGCCTTATCCAAAGTAATAAATTCAGATTCCATTGTGGAGCGAGCGATACATGTCTGTTTGGACAATTTCGAAGAGACTGCTCCTCCATTAAGTGTAAACACATAACCACTTGTGGATTAATTCATTTGACCCGTTGATCCAATTTGCATAACTACGTCCTTTGATCACGGAAAATATTTATTATAATGCAAAGCATAGTGTTGTGTATGTTTCACATACCCCCAACACACGTTTTATTGCCATGCAGTGAGTTTGATTCAGATTACTAGTGAACTGACTCAATTTGCTAATAACACATGCTATATCGGGTAGCATACAATTCATAATATACATAAAACATTGAATTCAAGTACTTGAACTTATCCAATACTCTTTCAATATAGCGATATTGAGATAATACTAGTCCCTGAAGAGTTTTGAGAATCCTGATCCTTATGATCAAATCAGCAACTCCTAAGTCCTTCATATCGAACTTGCTGGACAACATGTTCTTAGTAGCATTTACATCATCAATATATTTACTCATTATTAACATGTAATCAACATACATACAAATAATGACTTCATGATTCAGAACGTTTTTAATGTAAACACCAACATTATTGGTCAAATTTAGCATGCCATTGTTTGGGTGTCTGCTTGAGCCCATAAAGTGACTTCACAAGTTTGCATACTTTATCTTCTTTACCAGGAACTAAAAACACTTTACATTTTTCCATGTTCTTTATCCAACTCTCCATTTAATAAGACTGTCTTTACATCTATTTGGTGGATTTTAAGATCATGAACTACCACTAGTGCTATTAACATCCTAATTGATGTTATCCTCGTTACTGGAGAGTATGTGTCAAATTAGTCCTGACTTTTCTTTTTAATAGTATCCTTTGATTACAAGTTTAGACTTATATTTTTCAATAATCCCATCAGCTTTCATCTTCCTTTTAAAGATCCAGTTTGATCCTAAATGCTTATTTCCTAGAGGAAAATCAGTCAATTCTTAAGTATGACTAAATTGATTCGATCTCACTATTGACTACTTCTTTCCAATAAATTAAATCAGAGGAAGACATAACTGCTTTAAATATTTGAGGCTCATTTTCAAGTAATAGTGCCACAAAATCTGATTAGAAAGAAGTAGGTTTCCGTTGGCAAGTGCTACGCCTGAGATCGTCTCTAGGTAGTGTATTTTCCATTGATTCTTCCCGTGGTCGTTTAGGTCTTTCACTTGTCGACTCACATTCAGTTTTATACATATAAATGTGTTCAAAGAACTCTGCATTATCTGAATTAATTATCGTATTAACATGAATCTCAAGATTATTAGATTTGTTAACCAAAACCCGGCGGACCTTACTGTTCACAACATATCCAATAAATACACAGTCCACCATTTTGGGTCTAATTTTCACCCTCTTGGGTAGAGGAACCTCTAACTTGTATATACACCCCCACACCTCTACCTTGGCTAGACACCCCTCACTTTGAAATATTTTAAGTTAGGTTTCCTTCCTTTCCACAACTCATATGAAATTTGTTGTGTTTTGCTACGAGGAACCCTATTGAGTATCTTATTAGCTGTATGGATGGCTTCCCCCAAAGGCTTTGCGGTGAACCAGAAATTATTATCAAGGCATTCATCATTTCCTTTAATGTTCTGTTCTTCCATTCCGCCAAACCATTTGATTGTGGTGTATAAGGTGCAGTAGTTCGATGAATAATACCATATTCCAAACATATCTCTGTAAAAGGATATTCACATCACCCCGAATTATTTTTATCTTTAAACTCAATTGATTCTCTACTTTATTTTTATATTGCTTAAATGCATCAATTGCTTCATCCTTACTATTAAATAAATATACATAACAAAATTGAGTACAATCGTTAATAAAAGTTATAAAATACTTTTTTTCACCACGAGATGGTGTCGACTTCATATCACATATACTGTGTAAATTAAGTCTAAAGTTTTTGAGTTTATTTAAACAAAGTTATATGGATGTTTAACAAACTTAATTTCTACACAAATTTCGCATTTCGATTTATCGCATTTAAAATCAGGCAATACTTCTAAAGAAACCAATTTTTGCAAGGCTTTGTAAATTACATGTCCTAAACGTGCATGCCATAAATCATTTGACTCCAATAAGTAAACAAAAGCAAAATTCTTATTAATAATATCAACAACCATTACATTCAGTTTGAAGAGGCCATTATTGATGTCGCCCTTTCCTAAGAACATCTCATTGTTACTTATTACAACTTTGTCAATGACTAGGACACACTTAAACCCGTTCTTAACGAGAAGTGCAGAAGAAACTAAATTCTTCCTCATAGTAGGAACATGGAGAACGTTGTTCATAGTCAATACCTTGTTGGATGTCATTTTTAACATTAATTTTCCAGTTCCTGTAATCCTTTTTGTTGTTGTGTTCCTCATAAATAGATCTTTATTGAACTAAGCAGGAGTATAAGTTGGAAATACTTCTTTCGCAGAGCAAATATGTCGAGTGACACCTGAATCGAGAAAAAACTCCTTGGAATTTCCAACTTAGTTGCACTCCAAGATCATTGTACATAGGTCATCTGCATCTTTCATTTCTTCTATGATGTTTGCTTGAATTTTGCCTTTGTCTTTGTCCTTTCTTGGAGAACGACAGTCAGAAAACTTATGACCATCCTTACCACAATTGTAACAATTGCCCTTGAATTTCTTCTTGGTCTGTGCTAACTTCTGTCTGTTGGACTTCTTTCTCGTCTTGCCTTTTGTAGAAGCTTCTTCAACAATATTAGAGTGTAAAACCACGAAGGTTTTTATCTCCACCAGAAACACATATTAAAATAAAAATTAATTTCCTTAAGATTGTTGCCGATTTGTGTTTAAAAACAATATTATTGATTTCAACAAACTTTGCAGAAACACGAAATTACCAAAGTTTAATGAACTAGTAAGAACAGAAGAACATAAATTAATTCACAAAAAACTAAAATCTGTAAACATACTATAATCTTGAAAATTAGAATAGAAAAAGATTAAGACCACTGAATGCACAATGTCCCCTTAAGGAAATTTGTTCCCTATAGTATTCGAGGTTTGATTTGGAATATGTTCTCCTATGATAGAATGATCTCAATCACCAGTGTATTGATACCCAAAATGATGGTGTCAGCGAGCCACTCAATGACAGTAAAGTACATGAAGAAACTTTGTGCAGAAGAAGAAGAAATCAGAAAAATTTGTAAGGAAAAAGTTTGAAGATCCAGTGGTATTTATAGCCAAGAGGAACTGATTCCGAAAGGTTGCAACCTTTCGAAATCTACACGACCATTCATGAAAGTTTGCAACCTTTCAAACGGTCACATCTTTTTCTGAATGTTGCAACTTTTCAGAAGAGTCATTTCCAACAAAGGGAAATTCAAAATGTAACGGGAAAGACTTTAAATAAAATGGGTTGCGCGGATATGAGTCAGGTCAGAACGTTTCAATTAATCAACTAAAAAGTTGAAACGTTTCGATCAATCTCAACTAAATAATTGAAAACGTTTCGGTTATCAACTAATTAATTCAAGATGTTTTGGTCATTTAATTAATTAAATAAATAAATAACTAAATAATTAAAACAAACTTTGTTAAAAAATAATCTCTCAATCGATCATTTCCGAAGACAAAGCCAATCGAGCCGAGCGAGCGACGATGACGACGACGACGACGTGAGGGAGGTCCCTCTTTCCATCCCTTTTAACAATTTATATGAGTGTTTTTATATTTAAACTATACTATTTTTCTTTCCACCACTGATAAGAGAGAAATTCATTTTCACTAAAGCATAAGAGGGCATTTCAAGTTTCGAACTCTTCAAGTTCTTAACTTTCCAAGTTCCTCTTTTTTCATCTTCCCTCCATTTCTCATTAAATCTTGCTATATACCCAACAATTAGTTGGTAAAATTAGCTAAAAAATCCTTTTGTTGGCAAGTATTTAGTTATTAATTCGTTGATAATCCGTTAATAAACTATACTCTATATTTTCTACTATATTTACCAACCGATGTATATTCAGTTAGTAATAATAGCAACAGAAGGTGTTTGTTGGTTATATATTATTTTTGGTCATCCATTTGTAGAAAGTTGGTAAATTATGCTCCATTTCCCCTCCATAATTACCAACTTAATTATTTAGTTAGTAAAATCGGCCGGTATTTCGTTAGGAATTCGTTGCTACCAATTTTTTGGTAATTTTTTACTAATATAATAACGGATTTGAGTTGTTGGTAAAATCTGTTGGCAAATTAGTTTTTTTTTTTTGTAGTTTTTGATTCTTTGTCACAACCCAAAATGAGTGATGATTGGACTTTTATGCGTAGAAAATGACAAAAAAATAGCCCAATTCGTCTAAATCGGATGTCTCAAGTTTCTTGTTGGAATATATTAATGAAAGTGGCACTTTAATCCCAACAATTTTCACAAAAGCGGACATTTATTCGCTTAAAAGAACATTACTTAAGCGGCAAAATCTTAATTTAAGTGAACCCTACCTAAAGAGGCTCACTTCGCTGAAGCTTAAGAGACCCTTGCAAAAGAAAAGGGTAGGTCACTTAAACGACCCTTACCTCCTTGGTGTTCTTCGCTTAAGCGGTCCCTTGGTCTCTTAAGTGGACTTCTCTTTAGCGACTACGAGTTTGCTTAAGTCGTCACACTAGAAACCAACAAAATTCATAAAAGGCCTATGTGTCCAATTCATCGAGCAAGGACTCAAAATTTATTTGTAGTCCAAACGACACATACCAAAAGTGAAAACCACTTGGAAACAACATTTGATACTCAATGGATATGATGAAACAACAATTCGAGGTCGTCTCGTCCAGTTGACAAAAGTCAACACTTTAACAAAGAAACACCAAAAGAACACCATATGATAAAAACTCAACTCGACACCCTTGAGAATCAAACTAAAGGTCATTATAGACCAAGCTCGGCATTCCAGAGCTAACCGTGGTGATGGAATTTAATTCCTAGCAAGAAAGTAGGCCCATGATTTATTTTGTGCAAAAACTCCAAAGACAATATGCTTAATCACACCTACTCTAAACGACAACCCGAAAATCTAAATCAACCATCACTCTAGACCAAGATGACCCTTCATGATCAGATGGAACTGACGTAATTCCTATCAGATATCAGAATATATTTATGTTGACTAAAGTCAACTCATTCGAGCATTAAGCTTCCAAAACTCAAAACTTGCACCAAATACCCTGGGGAGTGTGACACCAAATCCAGCACCATAGACAAGTTGTAGGGGGTACGAGAAGGGGAAAAACAGGAAAAAGCATGCAAGAAACTCAGCCCCAAGGGTCATTAGAGATCCATGACGCCAAGTGATCACCCTGATCTCTGATATTCCAAATCAAAAAAAGATGGAATTAATGGTCACCATTTGTAGCTGGTACTAGGACATGTATTTGGAAAAAGATGCAAAATGTAGCATGGGTACTAAAAAAAGATACTCAGTAGGAATCATATGGAGACAGAGTAAGAAGGTCAAATATAATATGTAAAGAGAGAATCTAGACACACAATAGTCAAAGTGAGAAAAGAAGCAAAGCATACCATCATAATGAAAATAAATCTAAGTACAACTAACTTAACCTCTCATAAGCCTTGAATGTTCACTCATGTGCAAGTTTAAATAAAAACCTAAACAGACCCCCATAAGCCGACAAGTACGTAGAATATCTAAGCCTACAAAAATGAAGCGTAACCCAAATTTGAATCTAAGAACATCATCCAGTCTACTAGACCAAGTAAGCAGGAACTAAGAAACTAGTCAACTCATATGCCATCTAGAAAAACTGACAACGAAATTGGGCTACCCAGCCAAACACTTCAGTCCCTGGGTGTAAGCCGCCAACCAGAGCCAACTCAATAGGTAATTTCAACTCATAAGGAACATTTCCCACTCGTTTCAAAATATCATATGGCCCCACATACCAGGGAATAAGTTTCCCCTTTTTGACAAACCTCATCACCCCTTTCATGGGTGATATCTTCAAGTATACCATATCACCTACCTCAAATTCAAGGTCCCTCTTTCTATTATCGTCATAGGATTTTTGCCGACTTTGGGGCGTCTTCAACTTATTTCTAATAAGCCGGATTTTCTCAACATTCTCATAAACTATTTTAGGACCGATAAGAGCAAACTCACCTACCTTAAACCACCCAATCGGATATGTTCATCTTCTCCTATAAAGTGCCTCAAATTGAGCCATGACAATAATTGAGCGTAGCTAATGTGAGATGGTCATCCCAATTACACTTGAAGTCAATGACACATGCCCTTAACATATATTCTAGGGTTTGGATGGTTTGTTCCGCTAAACCATCTATTTGGGGATGAAATATGGTACTACGTTTCACCTTGGTACCAAGTCCATTTTGGAATGTCCCATGCATCTTCACAATCTCCTTGAGATACAACTTAGCATAATCTTCTGCAGTTTACGTAGCCTTGACGGAAATAAAATGGGTTGATTTGGTCAACCTATCAATGATGACCCAAATCGAATTATTTTGCCTTCGAGTATGAGGAAAACCCACCACAAAATCCATATTAACATCCTTCCACTTACAAGTGCGAATAGCTATATCTTGAGTTAAACCTCCCGGCCTTTGATGTTCGGCTTTGACTGGTTGACAATTCGGACATTTGGCCACAAAATCTGCTATATCCCTTTTCAAGACATCCCACCAATAGATCTCCCGCAATTCACGGTATATCTTGGTGGCTCTCTAATGAATAGAATATCGCAAACCATGGGACTCTTCTAAAATATTCCTTCGTAAGTCATTCACATCCGAAACACACAACCTACCTTGATATCTAAGTACCTCATATCCCCCTAGAAGAAAGCCTCAATGAATTTCCCAAGTACGAATTCTTTCAACTCCATTAAGACGGGATCAAGGTGTTTCATATCTTTCACATCAACAACTAAGAAGGATTTGAAGCTATGTTGGACCATGAAACCACCCTTTGGAGAACCTACTAGTTGAACTCCCAACCGGGCCAACCTATGAACACCACGGACTAACTCCCTCTTCTTATCTTCTTCATGGGTCACACTACCCATTGACATACGACTCAAAGCATCTACAACTACATTGTCTTTGCCGTGATGGTAGAGGACACTCATATCATAGTCTTTCAAAAGCTCTAACCACCTTCTTTGATGGAGATTTAGATCTTTTCTAGTAAACACATATTAGAGACTCTTATGATCGGTGAACACATCTAGATGCACCCATAAAGATAGTGTCTCCATATTCTCAAGGCAAATACTACGGTAGCTAGTTCTAGACCATGGGTTGGATAGTTCTTTTCATGTACCTTGAGTTGCCTTAAGGCATAAGCTATCACCTTACGATGTTGCACGAGAGCACAACCCAAACCTACTCAGGAAGCGTCACGATACACTACAAACCCTTTGGTACCCTCCGGTAAAGTCAACACCGGAGCGGAGATAAGCTTATCCTTTAAATCTTGGAAGCCTTTCTCACAAGCTTCTGTCCATTCAAACTTAACTTTATTTTGGGTTAGGGTCACCAATGGAAAAGTAATAGATGAGAATACCCTCAACAAATCTCGTATAATACTCGGCTAAACCCATAAATCTTCGAATATCTGTGGTACTTAGGGGTCTAGGCCAATTATAAACCGCTTCAGTTTTCTTTGAATCAACTACTATACCCACACTCGACACAATGTCACAAAGAAAAGAAATCGATCTTAGCTAAAACTCGCACTTACTAAATTTAGCAAAACGTTGGTGATCCTTGAGGACTTGCAATACTATCCTCAAGTGAGTCATGTGATTATCCTCACTCTTGGAGTATATCAAGATGTCATCAATAAAGACAATACCCAAAGAATCAAGATAATTTGTAATCACCATATTCATAAGGTCCATGAAATCTTCTGGGGCATTAGTTATACCAAAAGACATAACTAAGAACTCATAGTGACCATATCTTTTTTGGAAAGTCGTTTTAGGAATGTCAACTCCTCTCACCCTAAGTTGGTGATAACCCTACCTTAAATCAATCTTTGAAAATTAAATCGCCCCTTGGAGTTGGTCAAAACATTCATCAATTCTAGGGAAAGGATACTTATTCTTTATAGTAATCTTATTCAATTGGCGATAGTCGATACACATCCTAAGAGACCCATCTTCTTTTTTTTACACACAATACCAGAGCACCCCATGGAGTTGTTCCTTTAATTCTTTCAACTTAGCTGGGGCCATCAGGTAAGGGGGATTGATATGGGTTGAGTATGCAGCAATAAATCAATATCAAAATCTATTTCCCGTTCAGGAGGAATCTCGAGTAAGTCATCGGGGAAGACTTTCATAAAATCCTTCACTACAGGGACCGACTTTGAACGAGGAGTATCGGACCCAAGGTATTTGACCCTCACAATATGATAGAGAAATACCTTAGAAATCATGTTACAAACTTTTGTACACGAAATAATTTGACCTCTAGGGATTGAACTAACCCTTCCTTTCTAAAACGGGTTCATTAGCAAATTGAAACTTGACTACCCTTTTTCTACAATCAATGAGAGCAAAACAAACATGCAACCAATCCATCCCTAGAATGACATCAAAATACAAAATATCAAGTTCTACCAAGTCAAGCAATGTGACTCTATTGGAAATGAGATAGGACAACTCCTATAGACTCTTTTAGCAACAACAGAGTCACCCACTGGGGTGAAAACCGCAAAGGGTTCTTCTGAGGCATCGGGGAGTACATTAAATTTCATAAACAGTGAAGGAGTTACAAAAGACAAAGTGGAACCGAGGTCTATAAATGCATAAAAATTAACTGAATATACTTGCATCATACCGGTAACAACATCGAGAGAACTCTCTTGATCACCTGGGGATTGGAGAGCATTAAGGACCACTTGCTTGTTCTTGGTTACTCTCCCTCCCTTGAGTCTTCATCATATTACAATCTCTCACCATGTCCACTCTTTTCAAAACCATAGCAAATACTCGTACCAACTAAGCACTTTTGTATATGCCTCTTGCCAAATTTGGCACAAATAGGTTTCTCAACTTGAGAACCACCACCACTTTTTCCTCATTGTGGCTTAGGGTTAGGTACCCTATCTTTGTTGACCCTTGGAGCATTAGAAGATTCTTGGTTAGGAAACCTCTTATTAAACCTTGGCTTATCTTGAATCTAAACTTTACCCTTAGAAACACCTATATCATAAGTTCTTGCCCTCTTGTCATCCCTACTCTTCTTTCTAATCCTAGTTTCCTCAACTTGTTGAGCATACACCATCAAATGAGAAATGTCCATATTATCATGAAGCATCGACGAACAAAACTCTTCCAGAAGATCATAACACACAACTGTCACGGTGCTACCTTGTCATTTGTTACACCTTTAGTAGCTAACAAGTTTGACATTTTGCCCGATATCTTGAGTGAACCTTTCTCGGTGTCTACCCCGGTTGGTGATTCGGTTGTTGCAAAAAGAGTGTATAGAAATTATCCTATAATGTTGCCCAATAGAGTTACTTATGTTGAACTAGTAGAACTTAATATGTTTGATTTTGATGTCATTTTGGGTATGGATTGGTTGCATGCTTTCTTTGCTTCCATAGATTGTAGAACAAGGGTGGTGAAGTTTAACTTTCCAAATGAGCCCGTTTTAGAATGGAAGGGGGGAAATTATATTCCTAGAGGTCGTATCATTTCTTGTTTAAAAGCTTGTAGCTCTAAGGGATGTTTATACCATATTTTAAGAGTTAAAGATTTAGACTCCGAAATTCCTTCTATTGAGTCGGTCCCCGTAGTGAGGGAATTTCCGGAGGTCTTTCCTAATGACCTTCCTGGTATTCCCCCCGAATGGGAAATAGATTATGGTATCGACTTGCTATCAGATACAAATCCCATTTCAATTCCTCCTTATCGGATGGCTCCGGCCGAATTAAAAGAGTTGAAGGATCAACTCAAAGATTTACTAGACAAGGGTTTTATTCGGCCTAGTATTTCTCCATGGGGTGCTCCGGTATTATTCGTGAAAAGAAAGAATGGGTCCCTTAGAATGTGTATCGATTACCCTCAACTCAACAAAGTCACAATCAAGAATCAGTATCCTCTCCATCAGATTGATGATTTATTTGATCAACTCCAAGGTGTGAGTTACTTTTCTAAGATTGACTTGATATCAGGATATCACCAACTTAGGGTGAGAGGTGAAGATATTCCCAAGATGACATTTCGAACAAGATATGGTCACTATGAGTTCTTAGTAATGTCCTTTGGTCTCACTAATGCTACGGCGGCATTTATGGACCTAATGAATAGGATGTTTTGAAGTTACCTAGATTCATTTGTCATTGTCTTCATTGATGACATCTTGGTATATTCAAAATATGAGGGTGAACACAATGACCATTTGAGAGTGGTGTTACAAGTTCTTAAGGAACACCAATTGTTTCCCAAGTATAGCAAATGTGAGTTTTGGTTGAGGTCGGTAGCGTTTCTTGGTCATATCATCTCTAGTCAAGGTGTAGAGGTTGATCCAAAGAAGATCGAAGCGGTGAAAATTGGCCTAGACCTTTGGCTCCTACGGATATTAGGAGTTTCTTAGGCTTATCCAATTATTATAGAAGGTTTATCGATGGGTTTGCATCTCTTTCTTCTCCCTTGACAACCTTGACCCAAAAGAATGTTAAATTTGAGTGGTCAAAAGCATATGAAAAGAGATTCCAAATGTTGAAGGATAGGCTTACTTCCGCTCCGGTATTGACCCTCCCAGAGGGTACTAAGGGTTTTGTGGTATATTATGATGCATCTCGATTCGGGTTAGGGTGTGTTCTTATGCAACATGGCAAATTTATAACCTATGCTTCTAGGCAACTCAAAGTTTATGAGAAGAATTATCCGACGTGGTATTTTCCTTGAAAATATGGAGGCATTAACTCTATGGGGTTCATGTTAATGTGTATACAGACCATAAAAGTGTTCAATATGTATTCACTCAAAAGGAGTTGAATCTCCGGCAAAGGACATGGTTAGAGTTGTTGAAAGACTATCACATGAGTGTTCTCTATCACCCCAGCAAGGATAATGTGGTAGCGGACACTCTAAGTCATTTGTCCATGGGCAGTGTGACCCATGTGGAAATAATCAAGAGAAACCTAGTGAAAGATGTTCATAGGTTGGCTCGTTTAGGGGTTCGAATTAAAGGTTCTCCAAATGGTGGCGTGGTGGTACATCATAACTCTGAGTCGTCTTTGGGTGTTGAGGTTAAGTCTAAGAAACACCTTGATCCATTATTGATGGAGTTGAAAGAATCAGTTCTTGGAAAGATGAATGAGTCATTCTCCAGGAGGATGGTGTTCTTAGGTATCAAGGGAGATTGTGGGTGCCCAATGTGGATTATTTGAGTAATAAGATCCTTGAGGAGGCTCATGGATCCCGTTACACTATTCATCTGGGTTCTACAAAGATGTACCATGACCTTAGAGAGGTGTTTTGGTGGGATGGCCTAAAATGGGACATTGCGGAGTTGGTTGCAAAATGTCCCAATTGACAACAAGTGAAGGCCGAGCACCAAAAGCTGAGTGGTTTACTATAAGAAATCCTAATTCCTACTTGGAAGTGGGAAGATGTTAACATGTATTTCGTAATTAGGTTGCCTCAAACTCGAAAGCAGTATGAATCTATATGGGTGGTAGTGGATGAATTGACCAAATCCGCTCACTTTATTCCCATTAAGTTTACTTATTCGGAGGAAGATTATGAAAGAATCTATATCGAAAAGATAGTGAGTCTTCATGGGGTTCCTTTGTCCATCATATCGGATAGAGGTGCTGAATTTACATCTAGGTTTTGGAGATTATTTCGAAGAGGTTTGGGTACTCAAGTGAAGTTAAGCACCGCTTTTCATCCTCAAACGGATGGTCAAGCAGAGAGGACTATTCAAACTCTTGAAGATATGCTTAGAGCTTGTATCATTGACTTTGAGTGAAATTGGGATGAGCATTTGCCTTTGGTGGAGTTCTCGTATAATAATAGTTTTCATTCATCCATATCTATGGATCCTTATGAAGCTTTGTATGGTAGGAGGTGTATATCTCCTATTGGGTGGTTTGAGGTTGGCGAGTCTTCTCTTCTTGGTCCCGATTTGATCTATAAGACTTTGGAGAAAGTTCATATCATAAGGAACCGGTTGCAAACAGCCTATAGTTGGAAAAAGTCTTATGCCGATCATAGGATAAGAGATTTAGAGTTTGAAGAAAGTTATAAAGTGTATCTAAAAAATTCTCCTATGAAAGGGGTGATTAGATTTTGCAAGAAAGGGAAGTTGAGTCCTCGTTATGTGGGTCCCTATGAAATCTTGCAAAGGGTTGGTAAGGTTGTATATGAGTTGAAACTCCCTAGTGAACGATCTTTGGTTCATCCGGTTTTCCATGTTTCCATGCTTAATAAGTGTATCGGTGATCCCGAGTCTATTCTTCCTATTGAGGGCCTTGGTTTGAAGGAGAAACTCTCTTATGAGTAGGTTCCGTTTGAAATCCTTGATCATCGAGTGAAGAGGTTGAGGAACAAAGAGGTAGCCTCCGTAAAAGTGTTATGGAGAAACCACCTAGTTGAGGGAGCAACTTGGGACGCCAAGGCCGACATGAAGTCCCATTATCCTCATCTCTTTCCTAGCGAAGGTTAGTTGTTCTTACTAATAATGAAAATAATGACTAAATTTGAAGTTATCTTGATTTTTGGTGAAATTGTGCAAAATGGTGCAAGTTACAGTGATGTAATAGTGAAGTTTCATGCTAAAATGAAAATTTTGCTTTTTACTTGTTTTGAGTTCTGTTATGCATTTTGATATGGTGAGTCTTTATGAAATGATATTGATCATGTTTATAATTAGATTTGGCATAATTGACTCCATAATGATATGTTGAGCTCATGTTGTTGTGAGAAGGAAATTCCTAGTAATTGAAGTATTGAATTGCTATGTGTAAATGCCATGATTGATGTTGTAACTCATGTTATAATGAATTGTTGATGGTTGGGCTGCTAGTCTTGAGTCTATTGCTTCCTTCCAAAAGATTTTAGTGTCATTCAGGGATGATGTTCCTAAGGGGGTATACTGTAACACTTCAAAAGTCTAAATCCTAACCTAGAGCCTAACATGAAAGTCTAAGAGTTGTAACACTATTTTAAAGTCAATTATAATGTATATAAGTCATTTAGGAAGTTCTAGAATCAAAACGTCAAGGAACGTCCATGACATTCGGAAACTAGTTGAAGAGGTGCTAGTGTATCTTAGCCTATTTGACTAAGTTTTAAGAGTCGGAAAATGATAAAA
Source organism: Solanum sitiens (assembly GCA_016801875.1). NCBI lineage: Eukaryota > Viridiplantae > Streptophyta > Magnoliopsida > Solanales > Solanaceae > Solanum > Solanum sitiens. The sequence continues at coordinate 1,760,561 of JABWTJ010000135.1, read as the reverse complement.
TTTGGTGGTAAGGTGTATAACATGTATTAGAGTTTGTTTATAGTCGAAACATCCAGGTACGACTCCCCAAGTACCAACCAAGGGCCCTTGAGGAGGACCCTTGCAAATGTTGCTAAAGCTGTAAAGAGACAGTGTTCACCAATGAGGCCCATCGATGAGGCGTGGTCAAATCGACAGGGCATCGATGTCCACCGTCGATGGAAACTTAGACATTTTGGACAAGGGTCCATTTGGACCAGTCTCTGTCGCCAACGACGGACCAACAGGATGGTTGGTTCCTTGGCCGTCAATTAACCTACGACCCATTGGTCGGGGTCTCGTCGGTCGATCCACTGTGTTGCTGCCACATTTTAAGTTGGTTAAATTAATTTAATTAAGTGGTTAGTTAATTATTTAGGGGTTAAGGGAGGCCTAATTGAGTTAGCTAATGACTCCTATAAAGACCCCAAACCTAATTAGACTAAACCCAACTCCCATTATTCCCAAAACCCAATTGCTCTTCCTTTTCGCTTCTTTCTCTCTCCCAAAGAAACTCCGTAGAAGATCAAGCAAATGAGGGTTCTAGGGCTGCCAAAGATCATGTTTTCTCCATAAAACTTCAAGGTTTAACAAGGTAAGGGATTCCTTTCACCTTTGGGATCTCTTCCCCTAAAGGGTTCCTCCAAATTGATTTCAAAAAGATGAAATTCAAGTGGGTTTACTTCCAATACAAAATTGATCTTGCGAATTTCTTTGTTTATGATTCCTTTTGGTTATTATGTTTAGATTAACATGTATTATGATTGAACTACACTACTTCTTTATGAGTTGACCTAGTTTGTGGACGATGATCTTTTCCCCGTAACCGTAGGTTGTGATCTTGGATTGAATTGTGTAGTATTGGTATAATTGACTTGGTCATTGTGTGAATTACTATTCTATGTTGTTATTATGTCAATTTATGAGTAGATTGTGATATATTGTAATTCAATTATGCTATTTCTTGAGTAATTGACCTAGGTTGTGAAGTAGATCATGAACTTGACCTAAGTCTCTAATCCTAGGCTATGAACTAGTAATGAATTGTTGTGTAGTGATTCAATTAACTTTGTTATTATGTTGGTTAATATTGTGTGATGGTATTACAACCATTGTTGGGTTGAATTGAGGATAGTTGATGGTAATACCTTGATGATGGCTTGTGAAGGAGATTGGGGTAAGTCTTGTGATCTCAATTCTTTACTTCAATTATGATTACTTGTGATTAAGTGATAATGTTGTATTGAAGTATACCTTATATTAAGATTCATAGGGTTGGTATGATGTTGAATGAGAATGTCTTGAATTATGGTTTGTGAGATGTTGACTAAGATGTACATGTTATAAGGATGGTGATAACTTACCAATGTGCCTTATTATAATGTGATATGTAAGTGTACTAACGTCACATGTATGAATTGTAATGAAAGGAAAATACTCATGCAATGCATATTGATCTATGATGATGATTATATAAGGGATAGACCCTATGACCTAAATTAAGATATGATAATTAATAAAGGCTTAAGGACATTTCAAGAAGTTACTCTAGCTTACCACCGAGTGAACTAGAGTGAGGAGTGTCCCTTCCCACATAGGGAAGGTAGGATCACTAAAGTACTTATGAGATTGGAGATTATAATGCATGTAGCATATAGAGGTTTCCAACTACATCTCCTAGTTCTTGAACTATGTTGCCCCCATAAGAATACTAGCTAGTGGATCCCCATAGTTGCTATGTTCATATTTTGATACTACCTTGGGAAGTAGTCCTCCTTCTTTCGGTGTAGGGTTCCATGACACCGGATTCCACATTAGCTCATGTGGTCTATGTCGTTAAGGAAAGATGTTCCCAAAAAGGTCAAATAAAGTAATGAATGAACTCTAACTATGATGACCTAAGGGGTTTAGCTTAGTCTAGGTAGGGGTATGAGACTCTATCTATACATTGCACTAGTTAGCCTTGAGGGGATTCTTAGGAGGACGTTCTTATGTATGCATATGCTTATAAATGTAAATGATATGTATATGATGATCTTACATGTTGAGGACACCATATGATGCTGATTTTACTTATGAATATGATTTTGGTCTTTATTGCTAAAGTATGATGATATGTACTCTTAATGATATAGTATGTGGAGTTGGACATTGTTTATGTTTCTTATTGGGTTTACTTGATTGTGTAAGGTTATGAGGCTTTGCTTAGTCATTGCACTAGTGGACTTAATGAGGGTTCATGAGTAATGATATTGCTTTTTTATGATGTTATGAACTCTTATTCATGCTTGTTGATATTATAACTTGATGGTAGAGTTGTCTTGATTATGTGCTCAAGTATGTTGGTATGCATGATTCACTTGACTAGACTTAGTATAGTTGGTCTTGTGATGAACACGGTGTTGACTGAATGAATGCGTATTAATGACTAGTATTGGTTCTTGAATGTGCATAATGTTTTTCAAAGTAAATTAGCATGCTTTAATGAAATGTCCCCTTTTAGCATTTCTATGTTGTGTGTGCATATGGTATCATACTTAGTACAAGTGATGTGCTAACCCCATTTTCTCCCTTTTCCCCAACATTTTAGGTTCTGGTCGTTGAAGGGCTTGAGACGACTTTGAAGGAAGACTTGGATTCTCATTCTCCAAGTTGGGCAGGTCCTCACGACTTCGAGGACAATGCCACATTTCTAGCTTTGGATATTAATTAGTCTTAAAGACACTATGTTCATTTCCTTTCATTTGAGTACGAAAGATTGTATACCCAATAAGTGGCTTTATTATATTGATGTATGGGTTATGCCCAATTGTTATACTCTTGTTTAGATGGTTATGATATGAGACATCCATTTTAAGACTATGTTATATCTTAGATATATATGTGCAATAAAAGTAGAAGACTAAGTAATCTTCTTATACGAAGTGTCTATGTATACTCGATACGAATATTTTTGTGTATGCGAGAGGTCTATGTAAACCTCATGATAGATAGAAGAAAAATTCTAAATTTTCAGCATTTTTAACCTATGAATGTAATGATATAAACTAAGAGTCTAGTCTTATTCCTCCTTGAGGACGACAACGACGGTTACGTCTAGGGGGTACTCCCCGGATGTGAGACCTTCACCAGATACCATATTACCGAGGAAAGTTATTGACCATAACCAAAGTTCACTTTTGTCAAACTTAGCGAATAACTGACACTGTTTGAGAGTTTACAGTACAACTCCAAGACGAGTCACATGCTCCTCCTTACTCGAACAATAGCTGTGGATATCACCAATAAAAACGATAACGAAGAAGTTTAAATATTGTTTAAACACCCTGTTCATCACGTCCATGAAAGTTTTAGGAGAATTTCTGAATCCAAAAGACATAACTACAAATTCATAGTGACATACTAAGTCTTGAAGGTTGTCTTTGGAATGTCACTATCTCTAACATTGAGCTGACGATAACAAGATCTGAGGTCTATCTTAGAAAAGCAACTAGCACTCTGAAGTCAGTCGAAAGTCATCAATCCTGGGAATGGGGTTGTTCAACTGACGATAGTCAATGCTCATTCTGAGAGAACCATCTTTATTTTTCATAAATAACACATGAGCACCCCACTGAGATACTAGGTCTTATGAAGCCCTTATTTAGAAGGTTTCTCAGTTGTTCTGTCGATTCCATAAGCAAAGATGGAGCCATTCTGGAAGGAAATATGAAAATGGGCTGGGTATCTTGAAGGAGATCAATTTCAAAGTTAATTTACCTTTTGGGAGGAACTCTAGGAAGATCTTCTTCAAAAATTTTTTGGAAACTCATTTACTATTGGAACTTACTCTAGAGTTGAGGTTTTAGAGTTTTAATCATTAAGCCGAACAAGATGATTGCCATAACCTTTAGAGATCATCTTTTTGTCCTTAAGGTAAGAGATAAATCGACCTACAGGCACGAAACTACTATCTTTCCATTCTAATACTGGCTCATTTGGAAGCTGAACCTTAACGATCCTAGTTCTACAATCGACTAAGGCATAACAATAATGTAATTAATGCATGCCTAGAATGATATCAAAGTCTACCATTTCTAACTTTTCAAGATATGCTGAGGTGACTTTCAGAGAGGCTGTGACAAGGCAATTTATGTATACTCGTTTAGCTATAACTGGGTCAACAACTGAAGAAGAGACCGAGAAGGGTTGTGAATTTTCTAGACAGACACCAAAGTTACTGCTATATTGGAACTTACAAAGGAAAGAGTATCCCCTAGATCTAACAATGCACAAACATCTAAATGAAAGAAACGTACTAATGGCCATATCAGGTTAATCTTCTTAGTCTTGGCAAGCTTGGAGAGCATACAACCTGTTCTGGCATTGAATGCCACCTATACCAAATGAAGCACCCTGTTGAGTTGGATAACCTGCTCGTGCTACTGGAAGTGTAGACTAAGCCCCATTATTGTGACCTCCTTGCCCCGGCTTGGAAGAAGGATAATCCTTTAACCTATGGCCAGACTAAGCACACCCAAAAGCACCCTTGTTTGCCTGCAATACACTTGCCCCATGGTTCTCACCACACTTTAAACAAGTTGGGAAAGTCCTGTTACCTGAATTACTTCCCTAACACTTTCGATCCTAATGCCCTACCTTTCTGATCTTATCGAAACCTGGGAGATGGAGCACTAGCGCATGAAGGTGATGGGGCTAAGGATTTCTGGTGAAGTTGTGAGTGATTTCCACCACCGAATTTCTGCTGAGATTATTTATAATTTCTTTTTCTAGCCTTCTTGTTGTCATTAACAGTTTCCCTAAGCTTATCTCCCTCAACCTTCTAAGCATGGGACATAACTCTAGAGATATTCATATCTTCTAACAACATAGCCTTCCTGCACTATATCTCCACCAAGTCGGAAACCCCCAAAAGAAACTTACTCATTTGTGCCCTCGGGTCGGCCACTATATGTCAAGCATACTTGGAGAGCTGGGTGAACTTGAGTCCATATTCTTGAACTGACATGGTACGTTGCCTCAAATTCATGAACTCTTGAGATTTAGCCTCTCTCAACTTTCTCGGGAAGAAATTAATTAAAAAACTCTAGCAAACCAATCCAAAGTCACAAGAGATGCATTCACACCTCTATTTTCTTTCCACAATGTGAACCAGATATGATTCACATCCTTAAGCTGGTAATATGCCAACTCTACCCTATCATTACCAGTCACTTGCATCACTTCAAAGATTTTCTTAACCTGATCAATGAAGTTCTATGGGTCCTCACCAATCTGCGACCTAGAACTTAAGAGGATTCATCCGAACAAAATCTCAAATGCTAGTTGACATTGATCCACCATTAGTATTAGTAGGAAATGTGACTTGCTGATTGTTTTGGTTGGCTAAACTCTGAGCCAATAGTTGGATTGCATTCCAGAATTCTACTTTCGTAACCTCATGGTCTGGACCTGGAGGAAATGCGTTAGCATTGTGTGTATTAGCATTTCGTGCATAAGCTGTACGAGGAGTCATGATCTGAAACACATAATGACAGATTAAAAAGGAGATCATA